>JAVLUZ010000572.1:385600-456368 GCA_036768485.1 Mermis nigrescens
TAGTACCTTAACTCTTTAATGGAACAAGGGGTTAATTTATACCCAATCTACAAATTTTTCAATTCAAAATTTTTCTAATTGCAGGGACTGAAGGAGGCTGATGGGACAGCGGATGAACTGTCCAAGACCGGAGTTCATCATTACTTGGGCAACAATATAGTTATCCCTAGCGCCATTGAGTGTTGCTCGAGAGTTTTCCTGATGCGAACAAGGTCATGCGTTGACCGTTACCGGTTATCAATATTTGTTATTTTTCATTCTTTTTATTTTCGTTTTTCACGTTTGCTCAGGATGAGGCATTGCGGGCCCGCCGGAGATGAGGCGTTGCGAACGCCAGAAGTCGAGTTCTAGAGCGTCGCCGACGCTAGTGTTGATGTTGTACCCCCAAAATTCTCCACTTCGTTTCAAATTTTTTTTCTATACGTCAGAGTGTAACTGCGAGTTACACGTATAGGCCGAACCTGGCTTAGCAGTTCGCGATAGCCATAACATAGCCAATACTAGTAGCTATCTATGATAGTGCACTGTGGGCTATACCCAGGATATTTCCATTATTTCCCCAAATTTTCAATAATAAAACATTTAGATACTTGTCCGAGTAGCATAGAGTTAAGTGTATGATAATAGTATTGTTTCATGCATGCCGCTTGTGTAATCGATAACATTTGATCTGAGATGAAAGCTTATCAGTATTACGTTAATTTGATCTTTGTTTAATTTACTGTAATGGCCCTTGAGGCCAGTGTACGTAACGTTGTGAATTTAGTCTGCCTTTTGGTTTTTTTCGTTGGCCGGTTGTTTGACTGTATAATCTGTACATTTTCGTTTTCATTTGTGTATTTTGTTGTCCGGCTATAGGCCATTAATTCTGCGTCGAATTAAAATGAGAAAACCTACCCCGATGGTTCTGGTTATACCAAGGTTAGGTCGGCCATCCACCCTTTGTTGAGGACTTCCACCCATCTAGTGGACTGATAGGTAAATTTTGTATGATAGTTTATTTTATTCGGAAATCACCAATTTATTTCTCAAGCCAAAAATTGATCAAAAAAATATTATTTAATCTTTAAGGATGATTGATCAGTGTAGAGCTCGTTGTTGTTGTTTTCATTGTTCAGCGTGCTACACAAATTAGGAACCAAAAACATTTCTGATCAGGCACTGATTGAAATAAGTTAAATAAACAACTTGAGCTTGAGATAGGTCAGCTGACTTCCGCGGCAAACACCGAGACTAGGTAGGTAGCCTTGGGTCTTGGGGCGTATCTTTGCGAGATCGCCCGACAGAAGCAGCCAGCAATATTAGGTGAGGGGATCAAAGCCGTAAGGTCTGTAAGGGTCAAGATGAAAGCCATTCAGAGCCGCAGTCGGGACCAGCACTAAGCGTAGACTTAAGTATCTACGTACCTAGGTAAATCTCGAAGGTAATGTATCCATTCTATGCCGATTCTTTGCAGACATAGGGCGGCTCTGCATTTACACGAAGCACCAAAAATTGTGGGGTCAATTGGGCAATATCCAAAAATACAAAAATTACTCTGTTGTGTTCAGCTTATGATAAACTTTCATCAGAAAAAATTATTGGATTAAACGTACACAAGTATTTCAATTGGCATATTTCTGTTCAGTTATTATCTTATGTATTCGAATTCAGATTATGGCTATCGGGGAAGAAGTTATGCTTGTACAATACGGCACGATATTCAATTAATGATGTTACAAAAACGGCGAAACGGTCGCAGCATCCACAAAGAAGTGACTTCTGATAAACGTGTCGAAATAAAAGTTTTCAACAAAGATGACCATTATTATCCTGAATCACCGAAAGAATTTTGTGTTGTTATGTTTCGACATTCAAATGAAGAGAGCAAAAAAGATCATCCGCTTCCTTTACGCGTTGTTTCCTCAAAATGGTTATAGCTTTGTCCGCTGATTTAGATTAATGATCTTTTGTTTTGTATGTTATTGACTAATTGCTTCGTTATTACGATTACAGCAATTATCCGTATTTTGGCTCTGAATCATGTATTTCGTACTAACAGCACACTCAAAATAAATCAATTAGTGTAATACTGATAGTTTAATGCTATTTATAAATTATTTCAATGTACTGCGGTACCACTGACCATACCGCTTGATCCATTCGGCGCTTCTCTTTATGGAAATAGGAAATTGATCAGTGACTCAAATCAAAATGACTGGTAGTCTTAACTCTTTTTACCTGCGAAAATACCACTGGCAGATTTAAAGCAAGGGCGGGAGGCTGCCCCTGTCGTCAAATGATTTTCAGGCTCAATGAAGATCAGATGTGTATTCTTGGATGATTTTAGCCATTTTTGTCATCTTTTTTCAATTTTTTCCGGTGCTTTGTGCCAGATAGTACTTTACTGACATTTACTGACTTTTGTAGTTTAAAAACTAAAATTAAGGCCAGAAGTGTAGTTTTAGTGACTGTCGGCAAATTTCGAAAATACAAAGTGAGATCAATTTTACTTCCATTGTGAAATCTTAATGTAGTTTATTGTTAATCGTATTACTGTAGTAAATTTGCCCTACATATTTTATTCATTTTATGTTTCTCTACTTGTCGCTCTGTTGCACTTTAAACATCGGTCGTTAGATTTGAGTTAACACTTTTTGTTTGTTTTGAATTCGTGTTTTATGCAACTCGCGTGTTATGTGGAACAATATGTATGCTCATGGCTTAAATATGATCATTTATATTACATTGCACTAACGTCGTTATTTTCCGTGTAAACTAATTTGAATTGTATGTACACTGGCGCTGAGTTCATCGCACTCCCCAGATAGCCAAATATCCAAATAAAACGAAAATATCCAACAAGACCCTCCTCCAAAATTTCATTTTCAATGCACATTTTATGATGTACGAGGGAGATTCTTTCTTAAATTGCAATTAGCTTCAAAACGGTATCCATTTTGATAATACGTTTTTCTTAATCTCGTAAACGAGATAGTCAAAAGCCGGAAACTAGTTGGAAAAATGCTCGAAGAGCACTGGAAAGTTATATGTTTTTGTTCTTTTAAAGAGTCAAAAGTGGAGCACAAGCTGCTCAAAACTACGTTGATACCCACAATGAAAATCAAAATGGACTGAAGCATCTTGATATTCACCCATAAGCAAACATATCTCCGCCTTTTTTCTTTGATTTACATAAGGAACACAAATTGAACCGTTGTCCCTTAAAACTTGTAGCAGTTTCGAACTCATTTTAATGTTGTACAGTTAGTACCATAGGTGGGCGGGGGGGGTGCAAAATTTTTTCATAGTCAAATATTGGCCTTAAAAGTGGTGCTATGGCGGAAAAAACACCATTTTTGAACGTTTCTCGTCGAGCTCTATTGATTGGCATAAAAAAACTCGGAAAAAGTGAAAAAAATTTAAAAAATGAAATTCTGGGGGGTGTAGCTGGGTTTTTGTCATTTTTCGTTGGGTTTTTCGCCTTCTGGGGGCTGCATACCCCCCACGCCCAGGTATGGCTAGTAGGTATTTAAAGCGACGGTCATATAAGATACCTACATAAGTAGATAGGTGTGTGTATGTAGGTAGTCTGATAGTTTGTTTCCTTACTAGGACTTTTCAAAACAGTTTCTGAACTGCAAGTTTTCATTACAGTTTCTGATCTATCGACTTAGTGTACTTGTCATGCTATAGTCTATTTCACGAAACTTTGTGCATGGAAATCAATTTTCAACGATCTAGCGAGAAGCTACAAAAGTGGTTTCTAGGCAGCTTACTGTAATAAAATTTTGTAAAATAAAACTTTGTTTGCTTATCGATTGCTGTGCGCAATATCATGGTTGCTGCTTCAGTTTAAACCGCTTTTGTAATCGATTTAAATTCACTTTTAAATTTAAATCCATGCAAAAGGTTCCGTGAAACAGACTGTAGTCACAATTGAATGGTTTCCAAGGGAATAATTATTTATTATTGACTTATATTCTGACAAAGAAACGTGTTTTTAAAACTGAGCTTTTTGATTGTGTCTTTATTGATTTTGATTGAAATTTTTTCTTCATAATTGTAAACACTAAATCAGAATTTGAAAAAATTTCGAGTGACTTTAAAATAAATCCGAATTTTCATTTATCTAAGCACACAATTTCTCATTATCTTCACTACAGAAAGCCTCCAGTCCATTTCAACATACCTCGTGCATGGACAGTAGTTCTCTAGACGATGTAAATCGACTACAGAAACCTGAAGCAACAATGGCGATTCTGTGCAAAGAAATGAGGAATTATATGAAGTTTTACTGTGCAAAGTTGCATTACAGTAATCTACGTGGAAACTACTTTTGTAACTGCTCGTTTAGATCGCTGAAAATTGATTTCCATGCACAAGGTTCCGTGAAATATACTATACAGATTCCCACAGTCCCAACGGACAAGTTTGGCCATTACAATACTCGCGATTCAAGTTTAAAATTTACAAAACTTGATTCATGTATAGGTACACAACTACACGATTTGGCCATTGTTACATGACATACGAAAAAAGGCGGAGATATGTTTGCTTATGGGTGAATATCAAGATGCTTCAGTCCATTTTGATTTTCATTGTGGGTATCAACGTAGTTTTGAGCAGCTTGTGCTCCACTTTTGACTCTTTAAAAGAACAAAAACATATAACTTTCCAGTGCTCTTCGAGCATTTTTCCAACTAGTACTAAATTTGGCCGGGACCAGGGCACACTGTTTACTATAAGCATAAAGTCCACTATAACGGGGTGCGCTATAACGAGCGCCGACTGTACCTGCATAATGATTTTACTGAAATTTTAGTAGGAATCTCTATGGACAAGTAGGTACAACATATCTACTCGTAAATCAACAGGAACGAATGTAGGCAGATATGTATGTACATACGTAGCTTAGCTAGCTAGCTACGAATACTAGCGCGTATTCGTGCCTGCACAGCTCAAAATTTTTGAATTGGTTTGAATGGATGACCTTCGATTTTCGGTCCTAAAATGACCAGAAAGCACATTTTCGCTGAAACGGAGAGGGTGGGAAGCAGCCGAAATAGCAAAAAGTATATAGCACCAGAAATTCAATTCAGGTTATGTCCTAGATTCTGGGATGGGGTTCAGAATACGCATGAGCGTATGGAGTGACTAAACCCCCTCAAGAATTCGGCGTACCCCCTCCAAAAAATCGACAGGTCCCAAGAATTGTTGAATTTATGGCACGTTCGCCCTTTCGCATCCTCCACCTTGCGCCCATGTGTAGTGGGTGTTATTTATAGGGAACAATCGGCCTTGGGTGGGGGAATTTCCCGTACATGCATGTATTTAGCAGAAATAGGCTGCAACCATACCTGGGCGTGGGGGTCAGAATTCAATTTTCCAAATTTTTTGGTGCCAGTAGATAGTGCTCCATAAGAAACGTTGAAAAATGGTGTTTTTTCGCCATACGACCATTTTAAGGCCATTTTTGACCTTTGAAAAATCTTGCACCCCCACCCAGAATTTTGGTGCTGCTCACCTAAGGTTGCAACAGCAAATTGAGCATCGTGATTTGACGACCGCACATGGGCGTGGGGGAAGATCTGGTCTAGACCCCAAATCGATAGACCCCCCGAATTAAACTTTTGGCCCATCACAGACACCAGAATTTGGCTGCTGCCCATTTATGGTGACAATCAGATATGAACGGGAGGTTTAGGGGAAGAACCCAGAATAGTGTGACAAAGTTACTTTATTGAGAATTATTCATTTACTACTACTTTAAAAGTATGCACTTTTCTGTCTCATGATGAAAGGAATTATCGTAGAAATTCCAAGACGCGAATCAACCTACGAATTCGTAATGCGTCATTCAAAAAGCATATATAAAAAAAGAAACTTTCTCGGTATTCGACTTTGAGACTTTTCTCGAGCTAGCTTCCCACTTAACAGAATCTCATGACCGATTCGTCATATATTCTTGTGTTTAAATATCGTTGCTAATCGTTGAATATGCGCATTATAACTGAACCATCATCGCAATAGAAAAATGGGAAATTTTCTCGGGAAAATGACGACAGAATGGACGAAAATTGAAAATTTTTTGCAGTTTCCAATTGATCAGAAACAGTGTAATTAGGCAGTTTTGACGCTATTTCAGCGCTTATCCCAATTTTTAAGGTCATTTCGGTCTAAATAGCTAAATTTTTAACTTCCCTCACACCCAGACCGGCTGATTTTCCCCTCAGATCGGTCATGTGCATCCACGGTGACTGACGATACCCAAACTCGTTTGACTTTACCATGACCATTTGGAGCTTGAAGGGTCTGAAAATGATCGTGAAAAATTCAGGTACCTAAGGGCATAGCTCAATTTTTTTACGTTTAGCGACATTCGATATCTGCATAATCCCTGCGCGAGTCGGAATTACAAACAGAAATACAAAAAAACCACATGTACCCGGAAAATTTGATTTCTAAAAATTCCTTCATTCTGCTCGATATTGAGGTCGATGAGATATAGGTGACATACAGCTCGCCCATACCATAAATGTGAGTTTTTTATTCTGAAAAAGTGTGGGCAGCACCGAAATTCTGGGGGGTTTGGGGTGTAAGATTTTTCAGAGGTCAAAAAATGGTCTTAAAAATGGTGGTATGGCGAAAAAAACAGCTTTTTCAACGTTTCTTATCGAGCACTATCCATTGGCATCAAAAAATTACAATAATTATTCTGGGGGGGTATTTTGGTTTCTAAGGGGGTAGTCGAACTTCTTGGGGTGCATACTCCTACGCGTGGCCACAGAGAGAAACGCGTCACATAAGCATACGTGGGCAGCAAACAAATTCTGGGGGAAGTGCAAGATTTTTTGAAAGTCAAAAAATGGCCTTAAAAATGGTGGTAGGGCAACAAAAACACCATTTTTCGACGTTTCTCATCAAGCACTATCCATTGGCATCAAAAAATTGCGAAAAAACGGAAAAAAATTTTTCAAAAAATTGAATTCTGGGGGTATTTTGATTTCTGGGAGGGGTATTTTGGTTTCTGAGGGGGGGGGTGCATACCCCCCAAACCCCCCACGCCCAGGTGTGCACATAAGGCGCAGGGCACCTTTATAAAATATACATGCGCTTCTTTTTACTAAGTGACCTAAATGTTCAATCAATACGCAACAAGCATGCTACGCAATTACAATATTTGCGATATCACGAGTAAAAGTACTTACAACGCGCCTCCCGCACAGCAAAAGGGTCTAAGTACAGTTTTGATTTTTTTGAGAAAAACGAGTTCAAAGATTTTAACTTAGACCTTTTAGTGTACTTAGACCCTTTAGGTTCTGACATTTTGCGCAGTGAATTTTCATTATTATGGTACGAGACCATGTTTAACGTGTAGAGATCCTCGAGACGAATCGAATGATATGTCTAACTCCATTTTGACCTGAGGATGCACTTAGACCCTTTTGCTATGCTAGTGACGAACGGAATGACAGATGAACGCAAAATTGAAAAGGTTAAAGTACAGAATTGCATAAATGAGTGACAACGCGACCGATTCAACAGCCTTTATACTTTTCTGCGCCAAGCTTGGCAAAAGCTACTTTTGAATTGGGAGCCTTCATCAACACTTCAGTAGATAACCATTGGGTAATAGCGAGCAACTTGTCAAGGTCAACATTCTAGAAGCATGCTAAGTATTGCAAAAGAAGAAAGTATGTACATAGTATAAAAAGGAATCTCAACACCACACGTGGGCGTGAGGCAGTCTGGAAGGTCTAGACTAAACATTGGAGTAGGGGGAGTTTGCATCCCCCAGAAGTTGAACCCCCGCTGATTACCGTAGACCCCAGAATTCTGTTTTTAGTAACATTTTCGTCGATTTTGGCAATTTCGCCCAACCAGACCTCCAGAATTTTCTTGCTGCCCATGTATAGTCTAGACCACAGATGCACAGCGAGGCCGACCTGGGAGTCTATCGGTCTGGGGTAGGGATGTTCTGGTTCCAGGTTTTTCGAAAAAATCGGATCCGGTTTCGGTTCCTAGAAAATTAAAACCTCGGTCCGATTCCGGTCCCGGTTCTCATGAAAGTTTGAACCGACGGTTCCAGTTCCGGTTCTTAGATCTAGGAAGGCGGTTCCGGTTCTCGGATCCTGTTGTAAGTATTTAAGCTAAGGTTTTATTGGTATGTACATGCGACTTCGCCGAAAGTATTGATAGAAAATGTCAATGTATACTAAGCTACGTAGGAGTCGTATGTCAAATTGTATTTTGAATTTTTTAAAAAGTTCCTTTCATTCGACCTGCTTCACATTTTGCTGAAATAGTCAAGTAGTTAGTATCTTAGGTGGGCAGCAAGAAAATTCTTGGGGGGTGCAAGATTTTTTGAAGGTCAAAAAATGGCCTCAATAATGGTGGTATGGCGATAAAAACATTATTTTTTGACGTTTCGCATCAAGCACTATCCATTGGCATCAAAAAATTGCGAAAAAAACAGAAAAATTTCAAAAATTGAATTCTGGGGGGAGGGGTATTTTGGTTTCTGGGGGAGTGCATACCCCCACGCCCAGGTGTGGTTAGTATAGTTTTTCTAATTTAGGCGACGAAACAATGAAACAAAATATATAATGCTAGCTTTAGATTCAAAGTAACTCTTTCGTAGTAAATTCAGTTCATCCTGACTAAACTTAATAAGGGGCAGCGTAATGCTCCAAAATGTTGAGCAAACTTTATCGGCGCGAATAGGGCCAAGGGAAGAATTGTATTTAATCGAAAGTTAGTCGTCTTTACGAAGGAAATATCATCAGCGAAGTAACAAGACGTGGGCGTGGGGGGCGGGGTTTGGGCGGGTATATCCCCCAGAAGGCCGAATACCCTCCAGAAACCAAAATACCCCCCCCCCAGAATTCAATTTTTGAAATTTTTTGTTTTTCTTCAATTTTTTGATGCCAATGGATAGTGCTCGATAAGAAACGTTGAAAAATTGTGTTTTTACACCAAACCACCATTTTTTAAACAATTTTTTTTGACCTTCAAAAAATCTTGCACCACCCCCACCTCCAGAATTTCGGTGCAGCCCACCTATGCAATTAACGTCAGTTACTCGCAGCAAATGACGCTCCCCACTATTTGGAACCCTTTGAGATGCGGTTTTTCTGAAGTTTTCCAGTCTTTTATTTTATGGAGTCATTTTCCATCTAGAAGTTCTTTGCAATTTAGAAATTCACTTGAATTTGTGAAGAAACATTGTTCATGCTACCGTAATTGCATTAAAATGTCATTGATCAGCAAAAATCCGGTGCAAACATTGGCGGATTAAAGGGAACGCGAGGAGGAAGGCCGCCTCTTCCCCATTGACCTAAAATAATTGGCGAAATAAATACCGGATATATAATTTGCAATGATTTTTGACCTTCAGTGATCATGATTTACCAAATTTTTACGGCGCTTCGCGCCAGATAATATTTTATAGTAAGTAGCATTTATTTACTTTCTTGGCGTTCAGGAAGAAATACTTTTGCTCGGGGGAATCAGTTTTTTTGTACAAGGTCCGTTTGTACATGTACAAAGATGGTCCCTAAAAGTCTTTGTACATTTCGTACACACAAATTTTTGGGTACTATAATATGGTACAGTAGCGATTTTAGTGTGGCAAAAATAGAGTTGTTCGACCTTTGCTTGCGTATTTTAGAAATTTCTAGGTTTCTGAGGGCAAAAATCAGTAATAATCGTCTCAAAACGGAGCGAAGCGCCAAAAAATTTGGCATTTTTGCTTTCAAAATGCAATTTCTGAAATTATAAAGATATATAGAACACACAATTGATCAATTTCGGCGCGGAGTGCCGAGAATTTTAGCGAATTTCGAACCTTTTTTGCAGTTTTTGTCTTCCAAAAAATCTTTGTACATGTACAAAGACGGTCTCAAAAGTCTTTGTACATCGCGAAAAATCTTTGCCGAATACAAAAAAAACCGCGGGGGAATAGATTTTAGACATTTAAAGAGCAGAAACAGCATTTTCGGCATAGTTTTCATTTACTTTCAAGCATAACGTTCCTAAATTATCGACCTTCTGTGTCAAATGCTATAAATATAGGAGAGGGAGCTGTAATTCACGCTTCTAAAAGTTCTACGGTTTTAATTTCACAAAGTTTTCTAGAGCTTCGCGTCAGATTTCCGCTAAAACTAAAGAAATTTAATGATTTTCTGGAGCAAACTTTTCTAAAAAGAAATTTTGCGCCAAAAGCGATTTTTAATTTAATCAGACAACGCAAAATGCCTGAAAAAACGATATTTCGCTTAGGGCAAATTTTTGGACCTATTTTTGGACTGTTTTTTGGAAAAGTTGGGGTATCGATCGCCGCTCCCCTAGAAGGATCCTAGATCCACCATTAAGTGCAAAGCTTCGAAATTTTTCATAAATTCAAACCGAAAGAAATAGAAGGGTAACTCAAATCCTTGCTTTTTCTTTACAATAATTTGTTTAGATTTAAACTGATAAAGATTTCAGCAAAATATTTCTTGAAGGTTCGCTAAAAAAACTGCATAATTTAGGCTGAAATCGCCATTATTATCCTTAAAAGCTTTATTCAAGTCACATAATGTTCTTCGAATACAAGAATTATTATTTCTGACACAAAATTAGCTATGCGCCGAAAATGACAGAAATTATCCTAAACAATAGGCAAAAGCATTTTAAAAATAAATTTATTCTTCATCTCGCCAACTAAGTATGTTGGACTTACGAGACAATGCGCATTCTCACTCTCAAACCTTGTTGCATTAGAGAATTTAATATCCATTGCTTATCACCACACCTGGGCGTGGGGGGAATTGGGAGGGATATGCATCCCCCCCCGAGAAACCAAAATACCCCCCTTCTCCAGAATTCAATTTTTGAAAATTTTTTTCGTTTTTTTCGCAATTTTTTTGATGCCAATGGATAGTGCTCGATGAGAAACGTCGACAAATGGTGTTTTCCGCCGTACCACCATTTTTAAGGCCTTTTTTTGACCTTCAAAAAATCTTGCACACCCCCCCAGAATTTTCTTGCTGCCCACGTATGCTTATCACTATCAGCACCTTGCTCTTGCTATTAAAAATAAGAAAAGTCAATTGGTGATTTTTTAATTATATGTACATAGAATAATAATTATAAATGCTAATTTTTTATTTTATTTTATTTATTTCATTTATCCTATCACTAAAACCTTTCTACATATTATCATTATAATCATATCGATTACTAATTTATTTAATCAAAATTTCGTAGCTTCAAAAGTTGGAGCTGAAGTAGAAGTGTTAATACATACTACTAGTTCTTGTGCAGCCGGAGAATTAGGGGCCTTGTATGAGGCAAAGCGAAAAAATCTAAAATTATCGTAAAAACATGCATTAAAAGCTGATTTTAGTGAAAAATCATGCCTGTCGACAGAAGTGGTCACAAGATTATATGTATAATCGTCAATATTATTGTTCCCTAACTTTTTCCTGTATTTTCTGAGAATCTCTGTTTCTGCCTGATCATAATTCTTTTTGCCTTTTTTCGAAACCGAGAACCGATCCAAAAAACAACGGTTATGGTTATTGAAAAATGAAAAAATCGGTCCCGCTTCCTATTATTGGAAAATTGAAAAATCAGTTCTCGTATTCCAAAAAAATGATCGGTTCCAGCCGGTTCCGGTTAACCGGCACATCCATAGTCTGAAGAAGCGTCAAGAATTGAGCTTTTTGGGCCAAAATGACATCGAAAACTGGTATAAGCGCTAAAATAACGTTAAAACTACGTTATTACACAGTTTCTGGTCAATTTAGGGCACTTTAAAGAAAATTTTCAATTTTCATTCATTTTTGACCTTCATTTTGCCTCACTTTCCCCAAAAAACTTCCCATTTTTCCATTCTGGGGGTCTAGAGACCCTAAACCCCCCTCACGTGTCTGTCTGGTCTACACGACCCAGAATCCGGCACATCCCCAAAAATCAATAGACCCCCGAAATTGAATTTTCGGTGCTATGTACTTTTGGCAATTTGGCCCCATCGGACCCCACAGAATTTAGCTGCTGCCCATGTATGTTTAGCACTAGCAATAAACACGAAATTTATAATTTACATTTTTACATAAAAACCTATCCAAGTCTTCGCTATCAAATCATTACGAACACTCGAACACTGGCCAATAATTATACTTAAAAACTCAAGGCGTCTAACAAACAACTACCTTTAAAAGTTTAAAATTACAAAACTACTGCAACTGGAAAAAAGTCCGTTTACATAAATAAAAGTTTTACTGGGAAAAATGCTTAGAGCCTAAATCTGGTGTCATCAATTCCGAAAACTTCGAATAGGTAAAAAATCAATAAAATGCTCTATCAATCATCAAAAATTACCGAAATACGAACACAAACATTAAAAAACAATTTACACAGATAACATTCACATTAAAATTTTTAGATATGTACAGAGAACGCCACTCAAGTGGCTTGCGGCATAAAAATTCTGGGGTGAGTGCAAGATTTTTCAAGGGTCAAAAAAATGGCCGTAAAAATGGTGTTATGGCGAAAATAAATTCAATTTTTCAACGTTTCTCATCGAACACTATCCATTGGCATCACAAATTGCGAAAAAAACAAAAATTTTCAAAAATTGAATTCTGGGGGTATTTTGGTTTCGGCTGGGGGGGGTGCATACCCCAAACCCCCCACGCCCAGGTGTGCTAAAGATACATCTCAGGAATGCAACTGACTAATCAGCCTTTTTCACGGAAATACTCGTTATACACATACTCGCAACGCAAGTTAATGGCAAATAATTTCCAGGTAAAGAACAAGCTACAACAGTGGACAATAGAAATGCCACAGTGATATTTACCTTACAGAAAACAAATTTCTATGCTTGAAATTACCTATTATGATGCTTTAGTAAACGGTTATAACACCGCTTTAACGACTATCTTATGAGCATAGTTCAAAGAAAAGAAAAATCAATGACAATTTAAAATTTTTTAATTTTTGCTTAAATTTTTTTGAGGGGTCATAGGCTTATACTGCATTTTCAACTGAAGACTATCAACTTGTGCGGCATTTATTTGATAAAAAACTTACTGTCTCATATCCCGATCCATTCAACATGTAAACTAAATCTTCTGTGGCTACGTTACCCGAAGCACCTTTAGCGTAGGGACATCCACCAAGCCCAGCAATGCTGCTATCGAAAGTTCTAATGCCCAACTAAAATTGAGAAGAGAAAGCACCCAATAGGTAACGTACGAGTAAGTAACCCAAATGACAACAAAGTGACTGCAGTATGCGACACTCAAATAAGCTCTTGGACGAAAATGTGCTTTTTTAGCTTTTTCTCGACATTTTTATGCAATTTTTGCCAGAAATTATGATTGAAAACAATGCTGATAAGAAAGTCATGCGCACTACTTAAGATTAAAAAACAAGCTAGTCTAACCACTAGATTTTTTCGTTGAGAAAGCCCTATAAGAACGACAGTTGGATAACACGTCTTCCTTTAAAATGTTTTAACTTTTAAGGATCAAAATGATAAGATAAATGTGCCCGACTAGAGTCAGTTAGATCAACTCAAACAAGTCTGACCTCTAAGGCGCATAAAACATTAGCCAAAGCTTGTCCATAAGTATCGTGGCAATGCAGAGCCAAATTTTTTGAATCAATTTTGGCCAGGATAACGTTGAGTAGTGAGTGAATAACACCTGGAGTCCCAACTCCGATAGTATCGCCCAGGCTGACTTCGAAACAGCCCATTTCCAACAATTTCTCCGTTAGCTAAAGCACAAAAGGAGTAAAATGAAAGCTCGCCTCGTACTTGAAACGACAGTAAAAATAAGGAACTAAACAGGTAGTAAAAGAACATACTCGTATAAACTACCAGGATAGCAAATATGCGATTTTAGTTCCGAGCAACAAACGTGTGGTGAGCAGACATGCACTGCATGGGAATTCTAGAGGGAGGGGTGAAATTTTTAAGTATCTTATTTGGGCCCGAAATGGTGGGCACCATACGTGGGCAGTAAGAAAATTCTGGGTAGAGGGTCAGGATGGGTAAAATTGGGGGTTCAATTTCTAGGGGGTACAAAGCCCCCCACGCCCATGTGTGGTAAACATGCGTCAAAAAAATCGTTTTCGGCGTTTCTGACAATGCTCTATCTTCCTATAGCATAAAAGAATTTTGAAAAAAATCAAAAAAAGTCGAACAATTTAACAAAATATAGTCAAAACACGAGTATAAGGCGCGAAGCGCCGAATAGTTGACATTTTTGAGTAAATAGATAGCTGAAAACGCTTAAAAAAGCACCTTTCCAACGACTTTTTAGAAAATTTCAGGGGAACTTACGAAAAATGGCGAATTCTTGGTGAAGGGGTGAAACGCTTCCCCCCCAAGATCATGTAAGGCGGCGACTTGAAGATTGAGGTTTCCGGTCATTAAAAGTATAAAAATACAAGCGAATTCCAGTACATAATGACAAATAAATAATTAAGCACACCGCATTCAGATACATCGTATACACTTCCTGTTTAACGTGTCAATATATCCCGATTTGGGGTACGGCACGAGAGGACTGGATAGGAAATTGAACTTTAAAGTCGGCTATCCGTCAGCCTGACACTACAAAGTGTTCATGTACGAGTTTTATTCGTGCCTCCAGGAAGAGGAAGCTCGTTGCATTACGTGGAGTTCGAACCGCCAACCTTCTGCACCAGGTGCAATGGTGTTTACCACTACGCCACAAGGCGTCATCCGTCGTATACACTGCTTTAAAAATAATCAGCGTTCAGACTTGTTAAGCGTTTCTGATGCAATTTTTTCACCTTTTCATGCATTGTTTTATGATTAAAAAATTTTTCGATTAAATGGGTGAGCGGCCGCCCTCTTCCCTCCTAACTACGACCATGATCGTACTCATGTTGTTTGTTTTTACCAATCTTAATTCGAGGCTACGTCATAATTATGATACGCCTACTAAAAGAACTTTTATTCATAGATTCACACGGTTAAGGTCGGCAGGGGAAGAAATCCCAAGAATCCAAAAAAGTAAATTTAACGTTCACGATTTCTTTGCTGTTTAAACGAGTAAAATGGTCAAAGTAGCCTATAAAACATTTTTTCGTGGTAATATCGCATTTTAAAAGCACAGTCTATTTTGACTGCATTATATTACTTTAGGCATTAAAAAATGCAAAAATGTATAAATTTTGGGCGCTTTTGAGTAAAAAGTATGCATAAAAGTACTCATTTGGGAAAAATGTTGTCATTTTCACTGCTTTTGACCTGCAAAAATGAAGCAAAAAACGTACCATCAGCTCAAAATCGCCACACAATACCTGTCTGACTAACCCTTCACCGGGGAGTAATACCTACAAGTAAGAATGGTAGAGGGGTTAGGGGGAGTATGCAACCCCCAGAAAGTCGGAATACCCCCCCCCCCAAAAAAAAACCAAAAATACCCCCATAATTTAATTTTCGAAATATTTTTTAGCGATTTTTTTTTATGCTAACGGATAGTGCTCGATGAGAAACGTTGAAAAATAGTGTTTTTTCGCCATACCGCAATTTAACGACCACTTTTTGATTAAAAAATCTTGCATACACACACCCCAGAATTTTGGTGCTGCCCACCTATGGTTACCCACTTCACCTCCTATGTCATCTGTGCTTTTATCGCATGGAAAAATAGCACAAACCTCTAACACAGCGTCTGACTTGATGGCTCCTTCGTATGGACAGCCTGCTATGCATGAGACGTATCCCCGTATCCGAATATTTTGCTTTACATTTAAATTCATTATTTCTCTCAGCCTCTCCAAACTCTTCTCTATTGAACAACGAATATTCTTTCTAGAAAAATAAAAAATTAAATTATAAACAAGCACCCAAAATATCAGTGGGCAGGCCTGAAATTTTCTGGATTGATTTAATGAGACAAATGGATTTAATATACTATGTATTTGAAGACGTGCTACATACTCTTACAAGAAAATTTATCACTTAAACTAAACATGTATTTTGATAACAAAAAATACATTTCTGCTTATATTATATCATTTCGAATAATGCGAAATCGAGTAACTCAAAAATCGATCAGGCATGTCAAACCTTATATTTATCTAGGACAAGAAAACATACATACATATCAATAGAACCTGTACGATCTAACTATGTGGAATAAGCAAGATATCATCATATTAATTTCTTACTGAAAAACATTCGACATTTTCTTCCTATTATTCGTTATTGCTGCATATCTATGTATTAGCATACATCAGGGTTTTTTTGTATCCGGCAAAGATTTTTCCCAATGTACAAATATGTACTTTTCGGGACCGTCTTTGTATATGTATGTACAAAAATTTTTGAGAAGACAAAAATTGCAAAAAAGGTCTAAAATTCAAAAATTTCCGGCGCTTCGCGCCGAAATGAGTAATTATGTGTTCTATATATATCTTTATAATGATAGAAATTGCATTTGGGAAGGAAAAATGTCAAATTTTTCGGCGCTTCGCGCCGTTTTAGGACTATTCTTAGTGATTTTTGCCATCAGAAACCCAGAAATTAGCTAAAATACACTCCCAAAGATCGAACAACTCTGTTTTTACCACCACTAAAATCGCTACCGTACCATATTATAGTACCCAAAAATTTTTGTACAGAATGTAGAAAGACTTTTAGGGACCATCTTTGTATATGTACAAATGAACCTCGTACAAAAAAAAACACTGGCATGCATCTTTTATTGCTTCGTGAATATGTAAACATTACATCAGGGCTGTATGAACGGAAGGGGGTTGGGGGAGGGAAAGGGGGCGCCCCCTTTGGCCGTAAGATAATGCAACGGAAGGATGACAAAACAGCATAAGCTTGCCCGAAAATCGTCAAAAATTCGGGGCCATATGTGGAGTATTTTCTATAGTCTTGTCCATACATGTACCGGCTCTAAATTTCAGATGGGCGGGTCCACGGCCATTTTTAGAAGGGGAGGGGGGGTAAATTACTTCCAATTTTTGGCCAAAAACGGCCAAAGGGATAAAAAAATTCAATTTTTTCTGAAAATCGGGGAAGAGAGTTATAAATTTTCTGACTTTGAGAAGAATGGAGTGGGGATCCCCTATCTCCCTGTTACATGTATGGCTTTGCCTCAAGTGCGACCAAAAATGATATTAAAGCCTATTTAGAGAAAAGAGAACTGTTTTCAAAAAGTTCGAATTATATGATCTTAACGGATAGAGCATATTGAGAAACGTCGGTAAATATAGTTTTCACGAGCTATCCCTACGAAATATCCGAGATATTAACCAATTTACTTCGAGTCCGCCCCCTAGGCTGGATCCTGGATACGGGCCTGCATTACATGCACCATACATACTCGCACGTAAACACAGGGGCGTAATAAGGATTGTATTTCGGGGAGGGGGAAGGGCGAAATTTCTGAAGTCCTATATCTCAAGACCCATTAGGAGACACGTAAAAATATTGGCATTTTTGAGCGTTTCTCGACAACATCTATGCCATAGTGAAGAAAAAAATTGAAAAAATTGTAAAGTTTTTTGCTTGATTTCAAACTTGGATATAAAAAATCTATCCTTAAACCTATCTGTATGACTAATTTCTCAATATCAAGTTAAAGCTTGACTCCAATACATTTCGAAATTATTGACTTTGCATTCAATTTTGTAAAACTAATGCAGGAGATAATTAATGGGCGCGAAGCAACGAAAGTTTTTGACATATTCGCTATTTTTAAGTCAAATCTGGGCTTCCAAGGTAAGAAATATGATAGAAAACGAGAAATCCGTGGCGAAGCGCCTATTTCCTTTAGGGGACCCTTGCGAAAAATACAAATATTTTTCCATTCCTGGGCCGAGGGGAGGTGCCCCTAGCCCCGCCTGGATATGCCCTTGCGAACATGTAAATTTACACTCAGCTTAGTACAGCAGACGACGAAGTACAGGTTTTGTTTTAAGCAGAACAATGAGTGAAGTGAATATCTATGTGGTATCTGAACCATACATGATCTTGAAGGGGTTTGAGGGGTTTTCACCCCCCCCACAAAAATTTTCACACGCCACGAAAATTTTTTCAACCCCCAGAATTACCGATTTTTTTTAAAGTTCCCAAAAATGTTGTGAAAATTTGTAGAAAAGAAGCTTTTTTGATCGTTTTTAGCTATCTATTTGTTCAAAAGTGCCACATTTTTGGCGCTTCGCGCCGCTATACTGATAACGTGGGGCGCACGCGGAGTGCGAACGGGTACCCGGGTATACCCGGGTAGAAAATGGTTTACTACCCGGGTACCACGACGAATGCAGGTATACCCGGGTACCGAATCCTGTCATAAAATGGAAAATTAGCACTGCAGTTATGCAATATGTGCTAAGAATCGAATTAGAAACCTAGAAACGTATTGCTTCTAGTGCGATTGAATCACAATGTAAATGTGATATGATATAATCAACCGTATATTGTTAAATAAGCGAGTCTGTTAATATTTCCTATTGTCACAGTATATCGCACATACGGTTTAGGCAAATTCCATCATTCAGGTCTTTAGTTAAATTATTTTACTTGTGCCGAATTCTTCTTATTCTCTATTGTAAACAAATTTAAACAAGAATGTATCTGCTAACGACGCTTTTTCTAATGCATTCGCTTCTGTGACCATTATATAAATTTAGACTGCAACTTTTATTCACATCGTGCGCACAACTGTTTTAGTTCAGGCCGATTCAGAAGCCTATCGATGTTCCAAATGCAGTCAGCCATAGGCGTACCCCCAAAATTTTCAAGAAATATTGTTGATTTTTTTGTTGGACTAATGTGTGTCCAGAAAATTGAGTTCAAAAAGACAAAAACCCGGCGCTTCGCGCCGAAGTCATTATTTATTGTTATATAGATCCAATGAATTTAAAAGCTTGAATCAGCTAAAATAATCCAAAACTTGCATCACTTTAGTTATTTAATGCACTATTAGTTCATTGAATGAAACTGCACATGCTTGTTGAACATAATAGTAAAAGGTGAAAATGTTTGCGTACCATCTCTGCTTTGTTTATCTTTGTTTACAAAGGACGCATAATTCTATTTTAAATGAAAGGAAAGGCCAAATTTTCTTGTGTTTTTGTGCATTCTGTTTTCTGAACTATTTAATAAGAAGGCCGCAAATAAGCCTGAAAACGAGTAAGAATAAAAATTCTCATTGATACATCTTTCAATGACTTATTGGTTGCGACTCGTTGCTGCTCTCCTTAGCAAAGGTCGAAAAACGCAATTTTAAGTTTTTTTGGGCTTAATCCAGGACCGAGATTTTGCCGATTTACGAAAATTTTAACGTTACAAATAAATTATAGTGCTTTTTTACAAAATTTTCCGGGGTTCTGCCCCGGACCCAGTTGGGGAGCGCTTGAGCGCGCCACCCCAGACCCCCAGCCGTACTATCTCGTTTTACACGTGCAAAGAGATATGTAGGAGGACCATAGCTTCCCAAGGTCGAAAGTTTAGGGGGGTGAAATCCCAAAATTTGGAACCACTAAATTTAGATTTCTAGCCTTTTTTGCAGGTCAAATATGCAAAACGCTTAAAACATCTTATATAGCATGTTTTAATGTGAAAAGCTTCATTTAAATACTTTTGGTACCATTTTGACTACTTTCGTCACTCTTGTAAGTAAAAAATATAAGAATTCATCGAAAATTTTGACTTTTCAGATTATTTTAACTTCATTCTAGGTATTTTATGGGTAAATAAAAAAGTAACGTATATACTAGTCGGCGCGAAGGGCCGAAAAATTTTGACATCTGCGCTGCTTTTGTACCAAAAATCATTACGAAAACGTTTGATAGCTCAAAATCGTCTGACAGTGATTCAAGTATCGGACCCTGAGGTGGGGTAATGCTCCCCTCACCCCCCTATGGGAATGTGTGAGGAGGACAGAAAAGGTAAAAGGATTGAGAATTTTTAAAAATTTCTGGCGCTTCGCACCGCAATTAGTTTATCTTTTCTGTATGATTAAAGCGGTATAAATTGAGTTGAAAGAGTAAAAACGTCAAAATTTTCCTGCGCATAGCACCGCCGATGATTGTCTTTCTTTTTGTAAAGCTCCAGCATTGCGTTTAAAAGCCTGGATCAGTCAAAATATCTTCATACTAAGTTAATAATTCGTAGTTTTCCTGTTCTGCTCTGTCAGACTATTAGTATTCAGTATTCATATATCTATACAACATGTTAAGGGCGGTAAAAAATGACTGAATTTCTTGGTGCTTTGCGCCACTTATGATTTACGAACTGTTTGTCAATAAAAAGGCCGTAAATTCTACATGAAAACGGTAAAAACCGACAATTTTTGGCAGCTTCGCTGCCGGATTGGTTCCTCTGTCAATCCAGTGCGCCATAGAATACGCGATTCAGAGAAAAACTTCGCGGAAGAGATGCGAAAGAAGCGACCTGAATGGTTGATTAAAAGTGCAAAGTGATGTTGAAATTTGCTAAAACCAAACTGTTTCCAGACTTGGAATGAAATTCACAGAATCTTCTTGAGACTTTTAACCAAGAACTACATACAGTCTTCTCTGTAAGTCGAGTGCAGTACCGTTTATCCTTTATTTTTTGAATTGGTATGTTGTCATGCCTTGTGTTAATTGTTAATCTTCAGCCCCAGCGCCGACCCACGACCCCGACCGGGGTGAAGATCTGACCCGCCGGCGCGATCCTGCAGCGGTGCAATCAGCCGAAAATAAACAATGTTCACGCAGCATTCTCTTTTATCCCAGGTCCCTGCCCGGTGTATACCCGGGTACCCGGGTACCCGAATTGCGGATACCCGAATGGTAACACGGGTACCCCGGGCAGTAAAATTTGCGAAGTGTGCAGCTCTATGTTTTTGACTGTATATTTTGTTCGACATTTTTGATTTCTTTTCGAAATTTTTTTTGTTTTCGTGCTCTAGAAAAATAGAGCATCGTCATAAACGCTACGCGCACCTACCATTTTTGGACTAAGAAAAGACACTTTATAATTTCACATGCTGTGCATGTATGATCTGAACTGTTTTATAAAATTGAAAAAAGACTCACTGGGTAAAAGTCTCAGAAGCGGCCGTGAAAAATGCGATTTCCTTTATTCCCGCCAGAACCTATATATTGAAGCGAAATTAAGCGAACAATCAATAATGAAAGTAAGCTGTATTTGAGTTTACAGCTCGCTCGAAATGTTTCGCAGTTGGCACCAAAGCTGAATAAATTACACCAGGTTTGCGCCTAATCCCACGCATTACGTCGTCGCCATCACTGAGCTGCGAATAATACATAAAAAACATGAAAATGAAGCTGCAATTTTCATTAAACTAATGTAGAAAAACTTTACGAATGTATGCATATTTAAAAATTCTGTAAAAACCATGCCAAGCATACATGACCTTGAGGGGCGGGCATAGTTTTTTGGGGCTGGTTTTTTAGGTTACATGTTTTTTTATAGTTCCCAATTGGATTTTGCTGGTTGTTTGAGTTTTGACTCTGATCGATTTTTCTCGAAGAGAACTGGCGATTTTTTTGAAAGTTCCCAAACATTTTCCAAAAATTTGTAGAAAAGATGCCTTTTAAGCGTTTTTAGCTCTTTATTTGCTCATAAGTGCCAAATTTTCGGCGCTTCCCGCCATTATACTCATGTTTTGACTATATTTTTTCCAATTTGTTCCGACTTTTTTGATTTTTCTGAAGTTTTTTCAAAATGTTTTTATGCTCTAGAAAGGTAGAGCATCGTCAGAAACGCTAAAAAACGATGTTTTTGACGCGTACCTACCATTTTCGGACCCAAAAAGGCACTTTATTATTTAATCCCTCCAGATTCCTATGCTGTGCAAGTATGATGCCAAGTAACAAATAAGGGTCAGCAAGCATAAAATGGGTATGTGTACATATACATGAGAGATTAAGAGTTTAGGACATAATTTAAAATCAAATAATTTATTCAGTAGCTGTATTCACCGTCTATAAGCGGCATAAGATCGAAAATAAATGAAATACCACCAGACAATTCCGTAACTTTACTTAAAGAATAAATTTTATTCGTTCCGACAAAAAAACAAACACGGTGGGAAAAATACTTTCTCAAATCTAAAATAAGTCATTAAGAAATACGATCTAAAAATATTGAGTATTGAAAAATTAATAAGATATGTACATTTAAAATTATTATATTAAAAATTAAATTGTATTAAAAATAAAATTATATCTAATCATTAAAATTATTCAAAAAATGATAAAAAATCATAAATGATCATTTAAAAAATGATATGAAAAAATGAGTGATATTTAGAAATTACAAGAAATATTTAATAATAATGAATTTAAAAGTAAAAAAATTATTAAAAAAACTATCAAAAATGATCTATGAAAGTAAATAAGTGAATAAAATAACACTATCTTAAGGCTTAAAGACTAGAGGAAACAAGACGACTGATTAACATGAAATCACTACTGAATCAGAACAACTAGATCCAAACAAAGTTTAAATTTTGTCACGCAAATAATAGTTTTTTGCCCAACTCCGAGGACCAAGTGAACGGAGAAAGGCGCATCGCAACAAATATGAGAGTGAGCGCCGAAGAAGCAAAAATAAGAAAAAACCTCGCTTATGCAAAGATTACCTGAGGTATAGACTGGGGACTAACAAAGCTGGTTGCCTCGATTCTAGTCAACCCAGTTTCTGAGAGACGATTAATTAGCTCAACTTTGACACGCGTATCTATAACTTGCTGAAAAATTAGAATAAGTTTGGATATGTACACCGATATATATGTATGTACGTACGTAAAATAAGACTGGGCAAAAACTAACCAGATTGCAAATTTTTTGAATAAACAGCTGCACAATCAAGCGGAGAAAGATAAAAAGCTTACATGAGAAATTTAGGCGGAAAATGCACTCGCATATCCTGCTCAACAAAGGTAAAAAAACTCAATTTGTTTTAGAATAATTGGCACTTTGTTTTAGAATAAATGGAATTCGATAGGGGTCATCATCATAGGTAATAGGGATGTTCCGATTAATCGGAATCGGTAAGAATCGGTCGTTTTTCATGAAATCGAATCGGAATCGGAATCGGTGATCACAGAATTTAAGGAATCGGCATCGGGATCGGAATCGTCATTTCTGATATTTAGAGAATCGGAATCGTATCGGAATCAGCCAAAAGTACACAAATTTCCGATTCCATTCTTTTGAAATTATCGTGAAATTAAAAAGTTGTGAAATGAGAATTTTTCTTCAAATTGTCATAAAAATTCAATTTTGTGTTTGTTTTATTGAGGCAGGATGCAAATTTTGATAATCCGAGTTATTAATAGATTCATTTGTATACTCGTACTACAGCGTTAGAAAAACTTTGCTCACTTTTACACGCTAGGGCGGACTTAAGGGGACAGGGGAGAAATGGGCGGTCTATCATTAGAAGTAATTTCTGAGATTTTTTCGGCGTTTCACGCCTGATATAACTTAAATATATTGCTTTCATTGCCACCTATCAACCTCGGCCATTCAACTGGATCAAAATATTTTTCTGAAGCTCCGCATTTTCTAATACTTAAGCATTCTCATAGAATTATCCTTCAGATTCCGTGCCTTTCTGACATCACCATTCTTTAGGTAATCACAGTTCCAGTCTATAGAATCAAAAATTAGAGTATTCCCCTACATGAAGCCCAGAATACAATGTTAAATTCCTCAATTGGGCCATGCATACGATTTAATTTATTTAAAATTATTCTCTTCGGTGGCAAAATGGAAGTTTGTCTAACAGAAAATTTTTTCAATATGTTATAAGCTTAAGGCCTAGAACCTAAGTCGGCTACCCAAAATCCTGGACGCATTGATATCAATGTTTTTTTGTACTCGGCAAAGATTTTTACCGATGTACAACGACTTTTCGGGACCGTCTCTGTACATGTACTAAGATTTTTGGGAAGACAAAATTTGCAAAAAAAGGTCTGAAATTCGCAAGAATTTTCGGCGCTTCAAGCCGAAATGAGCAATTGTGTGTTCTATATACCTTTATAACGGCAGAAATTGCATTTCAAAAGGAAAAATGTCAAATTTTTCGGCGCTTCGCGCCATTTTAAGACGAATCTCGGGGATTTTTGCCCTTAGAGACCCAGAAATTAGCTAAAATACACTACCAAAAGTCGAACAACTCTGCTTTTACCACACTAATTCGCTACTATACCACATTATAGTATGCAAAAATTTATGTGTACAAAATGTACAAAGATTTTCGGGAAGACAAAAACTGTAAAAAGGTGTAAAAATCCCAAAAATTTTCGGCGCTTTTTATCACACTGAAATCGCCACTCACTATATCTTACTACACGAAAACTTGCATGTACAAAATGTACAAAGACTTTTAGGGACCATCCTTGTGCATGGACAAACGGAGCTTGTACAAAAAAACACTAATTGATATGCGTAGTAGACATTACTTATTGTACCATAACGATCTAAATTCTATATAGCTGATTAATGGATCAGATTGCAACAAAACATATTGTTATACTCAGGTGGAGAGAAAGTCAATCGTGGCAAGAGTTTAATTATTTGCTGGATTGGCTACTGACAGAACAATACAAATTTTCTGAGTGCGCATAAAAGACTTATCATCAAAATTTTCTTACTCTAAATGATTTTAGCGAAGCGCTAATATACTCGTCGTACATATAAACTGATGCGAATGAACATGCATTACAGATATGAATTTGAGCGAGCTAGCCTGAAGAACTGAATTTCAAAATAAATTAAAGCAAAATGCTGAATGCTTTGTTTAGTTTTACATATTCGGCAAACAAAACATCTGATCGATAAAAAATAACTTTTATATTCATAAACTGCAGTGCGCTTGCGCTTCAATTTTGATTTCTTATAGCATATAACGCTTATCACAGGAATCGGAATCGGTATCAGAATCGGCCGATTCCTATATTTTAGAATCGAAATCGGCGATGCTGAGTTTTGCAGAATAGGCATCGGAATCGGAATCGGCATTTCTGAGATATAAAGAATCGGAATCGAATCGGAATCGGCCATTTTCAAAAACGTGGTATCGGCACATCCCATAATAGGTAAGCACTAAGCAGCACCAAAATTCTGAGGGTGCAAAATTCAAAGCTAAAAAAATGGTCTTAAAAATGATGGTATGACAAAAAACACCATTTATAACGTTTCTCATCGAGCACTATCTATTGGCATCAAAAATCAAGAAAAAACAAAAAAAATCAAAAATTCAGTTCTGGGAGAGGGGTATTTTGGCTTCTGGGGGTATTCGGCCTTCTGGGGGTGCATGCCCCAAAACAACCCGCCCCCAACATGTAATGGCACGAAATTCTGATTGGGGGGGTCCCCGACCATTTGTAGGGGAAGGGGTATATAAATGACCTCCAATTTTCGGCCAAAATGGCGTAAAAACACGTAATTAATATGGCTTAAAATTCGATTTTTTCCAAAAACGGGGGGGGGGGTTAAAAATTTTCTGGCTTTGGGTTGGATGGGAGGGGGGTGCGGCCGACTTTGAGTGTAGGATCCCCCATCCTCCCTCTTACATGTATGGGTGTCATATTGTATATCTAGAGACTTATTGCGGTCATTCATAATGCAAAGACATCTTTATCTGTTTTATTGATGTACGGATAATTTATTCAAGAATCTAGGCTACCTGCAATGCAAGACAAAATACAATAAGGCAATCAATGATTCAAGGGGACAGCATACGAGTATGTGTATTCGCAATCGTCTGCTAATAACCATAATAACCCTAAGTGTTATTTCCAGAAATCTTGCTCATGAAAATGAATTCTAAGCACTCAAGCTGTATTTATAAAACTGGTTTCCAGAACGACCTACAGTAGAACGACTTTGCATAACAAAACTTCGTATGCTTGTCAATTGCTAAACGCAGTATCGTGACCATACATGCACAGCATGGGAATTCTGGGGGGGGGGTGAAAACCTAAAGTGCCTTTTTTGGGCTCAAAAATGGCCGGTACGCGTTGAAAAACATCGTTTTTTGGCGTTTCTGACGATACTCTATCCTTCTAGAGCATAAAATCATGAAAAAAATTTCGAAAAAAATCGAATAAATTGACCAATATATCGCTTAAAACATGAATATATGGCGCGAAGCGCGAAATTTGGAGATTTTGAGCAAATAGATAGCCAAAAACCCTTAAAAAGACACTTTTTCTACCAATTTTCAGGTAAGTTTAGGAAACTTTTGAAAATTCGCCAATTCTGGGGGATGGGGGTAAAAATTTTTTTGCGGGGGGTGAAAAATGATTCTGCGGGGGGTGAAAACCCCCCAAGATCATGTATGATCGTGACTGTTGCTCCAGATTGAATCGCATTTGTAATCAATTAATGTCAACTCAAAAATTATCAGCTAAGCATAAGGTTTCGTGAAATGGACTATAGTTTTTGATATAATGCTCAGCTTTCAACGAACTCGATACGTTAATAGGCAAATCATAGATGCACAAGGTCAGGTCGGTAAGAAAGGGGGAGCGGGGGAGGGGTAAAAACTCAAAAATTTAAAGAACATTTAATGTTCACGATCTTTTGCGATTCAAGCAACAAAATGGTCGAAATAGCTTATAAAATGCTTTTCCGAGGAAATACCGCATTTTTAAAGCACTGCATTATATCGTTCTAAAACAAAAAATACAGCAATTGATCGATTCAGGGCGTTTCTGGATTGACAATATTGCTGCTTTCGTCCTCAAGAATGGCGCAAAATGTACTGCCAGCTTAAAATCGCTGAACATTACCTGTTTGGCTGACCCTTCAGCGGGGGTTAATACCCCCACACCCCCTTCGTGCATGCATTATGAGACAAATGTTATGAATCGTTTCGTACACGTTCATTTTGCAATCCATCTCTTGGCCCAACTTCTACTATGTTGACCGAGTTGTTTGCATTCAATGATGAAGAAAACCGGGCGGTATTTTCAAAAGAAAGTGGCTTAAAAAATAGACAATTTCACTAAGCTATAAATAATTCCATAATACTGCATAAATCACCTGCTTTAATGTACAATAAGTACATATGCGCACAAAAAATAGTGTAATCTCGAAATCATATAGTGCATTAATTGAAAAAATCAAAAGAATTTCTAGAAAACGTTCCACAGTTGAAGATCAGTATCAGACATGCAAGGGGGGTTAGGGGACTTGAAGACCCCAGACCATAAAAATGAGAAATTTTCAAAGGAGAATAACGCAAAATGAAGGCCGGAAATTGATCAAAATCGAAATTTTTCTTAAAAGTGCTTTAAATTGACCAGTGACTTTGGAATAAATTATAACACTTTTTTAGCAATAATACTAGTTTTTGAAGTCATTTTGTCCCAAATAGAGTAGCAACTCACCCCACACCCCCAGATCAGCCATACTGTGCATCTATGGTCACGCAACTCCGCTTACTAAGGATAGAACTATAAATTTTTTGCTTATTTTATTAAGAACTCAGGCGTCCTTTGTTAACTAGCGAGAAAACTAATGGCTTTCACAGTTGGAAAATTTAAGCGCTGAATCAGAAATATTTATAAAGATTGAAGAACATGGCACCGCATATATATAGGCGTAGGGGGTTTTACCCCCAGATTACTGTGGACCACCAGAAATCTATTTTCAGTAACATTTTTGGCAATTTTACCCATCCTGACCCCCAATTTTTTTGAAACCCACGTATGCATGGCACCGAAATTCACCAGGTTTCAGTGAATTTTATGATATATATTATTTTACATGCAAAATACTATACATATATGTAAACAACGCTGATACTCTGATAGTTTTACTTACACCAAAAACAGCAAACAAAAGTTTATATGCTGGGTGGTTTGACTTTGCAGATGTTCTAAACAGACAGGCATAGCATGGAAAATCAAGGGAGAGGTGAAACAAAAGTTTCTCTCATGTGCCATTTTGGACTTAAAAATGACGGAAAGGCGTCAAAAACACCCTTTTTGGCGTTTCTGACGATGTCCTACGTTCCTCAGCGATAAACACAAAAGATCTTCAAGAAAAATTCAGTAAAATTCAACAAATTATAGTCAGAAATAGTTTACTGACACGAAGCGAAGGAACGTCAAAAAACATGATTATCATTATCCTGTTTTGCATTCCTGTTATTTATGGCTTTTCGAGTTTTTATAGATGTTAGCGTACAACACTTTTCGTTTCAGGATTTACACTTGTTTAAATACATGCAAGAGCTTAACCCGCAAATCCGAATAAAACACTTGTCATAAAATCTTACCTTTGTGAATTCTCTCGTTCACGCACCTTAAGTTTTATGCTCCTTGCAAGATGCGCCACAAGCATGCTAATCACGTGCATAAAACAATACGAAAACTTCTAAATTCGTAAGCCAATACCTGAAATTTTCGCGTTGAAAAAGTTTCAGGTAATGAGGGGTCACCCTTTTTGATTATAGGTGCAACGTAAGCCTCCCTCCAAATGTCTGGAATATCACCTGATAAAAAAGAAACAATATAAAACTCATCAAATTTCGCCAGGGGAACCTCACTTGCTCTCTAACTTACGTCACTGCTTGTTTTGCTTGTTAAGAATATCAACAGTTTTGTTAACCTCTAGCTGTGAAAAAACGCAAAACATACAAAAAAACTCAAAAATGCCAGTCAGTTTAAATATTATTTTTTTTCTTTTTAAAAATAATTTTTTGGGAAAAGGTAAAATCCGAAACCGGACTCAAGATTAATGAGTAAAATTCGAACAATCAATCAGGACAACTCGTGAACCTAGTAGCGCTCATGGACCTTGGTGGCGGTTGTGAACCCCAGTGGCGCTTGTGAACCCCGGTGGCGCTTGTGAACCTCGGTGGCGCTCATGAACCTTGGTGGCGGTTGTGAACCCCATCAGACCTCCCTTTGGGCACCCACGCCTAGTTCCGGAACTACCCCACTCCAGGGCTGTTATGAGTGGGTTTTTGGGAATTGGGATTTTTGGTGGGTTTATGGGGTTCTAAAAAATCTTGGGTTTTTGGGGTTTTTGGTATTCTGAGATGCAGGTACTTATGTAAGGCTCTACATCATGCTGTAGTTACCGTAACTGAAACATGTTTTTTTGGCCTATGGCACCGCAGGCAGACAGCGCGCTCGGTTATACAGCACAGCACTGAGCTCAGCAGCAAGCATCTGCCACTGCTTCATGTTTGACACTGACAGACGAATTCGTTTTGCTGAAAATTAAAACGGGCAAGAATATGGGTTTGGGTTATGATGAGTGGACGAGTCGACCAGTACCCGGGATAACATCTGGGCAATAATACCCCATTTCTGCCCATTCACAGGATCGCAGAACCAAAAGTTGGATGGGAGAAGGGACCGTTTGCTGGACGGGGATGTTTCCATAAAAATCTAGGTATTTTTGTAAAATCACACAACGATTTTTTGAGCTAGATACCCGTTTTTGACAAGACAAACCACAGTTATTGGACCTGGATAACCACTGTTAAGCTGTTCATTGAACCATTAATTTTTAAGGCAAGGTACAGTCACCTTTTTAAATTGAAATGTTGATAGGATGTGCGGCCCGGCCTGGCAGTTTAGTTTTAGTTAGTCAGTGGCTGAATTATGAAGTCTTCGTTGCCAGGCTGGCTAATTTGGCGCTGGCCTGGCAGGAGAATTCGCAAGCAACCAGCAAGTGGCTGGCCTGACAACAGCAACGCAATATCATGTCAACAACACTAAGCCAAATGTAGGTAGAAATTATAATGAAACTGATCTGAGGATGATAATAGCGAGGCGAAAGTGTAGGGTTGCCACTTGCCTTCATCCAGCTAGAAATTTATATTCTTCAGAATGCTGTTGATTTTTGAATTTTGCTCCATCTTGAAAAAGTTGAAAATATATGTCCTTCCTTGGTGGAATAAGTAGGCCAAGTCAATGTTTATAAGTGTATACAGACAACTCTGGTGTGTATCAGGAAAAACCCACTAAAAACCCCAAAAACCCACCAAAAACTCACGAAAAACCCAAAACGCTAAATTTTTAAATCTGGGTTTTTCCCAGCCCTGCCCCACTCCCATTGTATTGATTTTGTCATTGTCCTGATTGATTGTCCGGATTTTACCCAATTTGTCCCATCCCAACCAGTCCGACTCGACATATCTGATACATTGTCCTGATTTTGGAATTTTTTTCTAATATGGTTATATCACCGATTCCCCTAAAAATATTTTTTTCTGATAGATTCGAGGACGCTGAGTCCAGAAAAAAAGCGTTTAGGGGGCAGACGAATATTTGTGGAGATAGAGCCCTTCAAACTTGCAAAAAACGTAATTATTTCAATGTTCTTAGGGGTCTATCTCTTCAAATATTCGTCAGCCCCCAGAACGGTTTTGTTTTCTGGACTCAGCGTCCTCAAATCTATCAGAATAAAGTATTTCTAGGAGAATCGGTGACAAAAAAAATTTTTGAAAAAAAATTATGCAGAACCCCCATTTTTAATATATCTACATTACAGCTCTGACGTTAAAAAAGCCGAAGCAGGTTGTACTCGATTTATCACGGTTATTGTTTTGGACTTGCCGTGCATATCAAATTGGTGCCAGCTGATGGTCTAAGCCTAAGGCACAATTGGGGAAAAAATTGTCTCAGGCTTAGACCATCAGCTGGCACCAATGTGAATTCACTTTCTAAGCCTAAGCCTAAAATGTTCGTATAAGCAAGCTGGTGAGTTGTGGGCAAGTACCTATTTGCCGAAAATTTAGCTGGCATGGATCTAATCACCGAATTTTATCTGATATGGTTTTTTCTCAATTTTCCCAAAAACAGTGTTTTTACGCTTTTTTAACCTCAGAACTTCAATGTAGATATGTTAAAAATGGGGGCTTTTTCATAATTTTTTCGAAAATATTTTTTGTCACCGAATCTCCTAAAAATATTTTTTCTGATAGATTTGAGGACGCTGAGTCCAGAAAACAAAACCGTTCTGGGAACTGACGAGTATTTGTGGAGATAGAGCCCTAAGAACATTGAAATAATCACGTTTTCTGCAAGTTTGAAGGGCTCTATCTCCACAAATATTCGTCAGCCCCCTAAACGCTTTTTTTCTGGACTCAGCGTCCTCGAATCTATCAGAAAAAAGTATTTTCAGGAGAATCGGTGATATAACCATATAGGAGAAAGAAAATTTTATTACTAATACCAACTGTTAAAATACAAAATGACAAGATATATAATAAATGCAATTACGAATTAGTAAAGGGACATGCGAGTCAATGGAATGACAAGTTTTACGCACGCCCCACAAGATATCTAGATAAATCAAAGTTTACTAATCTAGATTTAAATATGTTTAGGTTAGGGGAAGAAACAATGAAGTCAGGAAGATCGTTCCAAACTGCGATGTATTTGTAAAAGAAATCAAACTTTTCTAAATTAGAATGTACAATAGGTATAACTAATTTAAATCTATTAATGCTACGGGTAATATTATGATTAAATACAAAAAAATCATCAGCTTCCATCATGATTTATGACAAATATTTTGATACATCATACACAGACAAATCTGCAAGCGTCTTAATTCAAGTCTGCACAATTTAAGTTGTGTTAAACGATCCTCGTACATAAGAAAGAATATTATTATAACCAAAAATATATTTGGTGAATCTACGTTGAACAGCTTCCAGTCGATCTATATCCCTAAGATAAGAGGGGTTCCATACACTGCAACAGTACTCTAATAAAGGTCTAACATAACAACTATAAGCTTTAACAAGGTTACCTTTATCACGCGAAAAAATGATTTGCGTATTAAAATACATCTAGAGAAAGCTTTTTTAATCAAAGAATTACAATGTTCCTTAAATTTTAAATTTCGAGGAATCAAAACTCCTAAATCACGGACAAACAGATCACTAGAAATAATTTCCATATTTAGTCTATAAACAACTTTTTGATTATTATTACCCAAATATAGAACTTGACTTTTGGTTCGAGAAATAGGTAAATCCCATGTAATTGCCCAGTCAATAATCTTATCTAAATCAGACTGTAATAATTTACAGTTACGACTAATATTGAAAATTTTGATATCATCAGCGAACATATAAACCGTACTATAAATATTATCACATATATCATTTATAAAAATCGAAAAGAGCGTAGGTCCAAGGACACTTCCTTGGACGACACCGCTGGTAACAGGCACATAATCTGAAAAAGACTGATTAACGCGAACACATTGGGAACGATTAAACAAATAGGCCTTTAGGCATGCATACAAATTACCGTTTATTCCATATCCGTTTAACTTAATAAGAAGTTTTTCAATATTTACTTTATCAAAGGCTTTAGAGAAATCTAAATATATTATATCAACAGTTTCTTTTTTTAGCTAACGACTGAATCCATGAAAATTTAAACTTTAACAATTGTGTTTCACAAGATTTATTCTTTTGAAAACCAAATTGAAAAGGAGATATTAGTTTATTAACCTTAAGAAAGTCTAACAATTGACTATTAATAATTCTTTCCATAATTTTGGCAATAGAACAACAAAGAGAAACGGGCCTAGTAATTATCCACTAATGCTGGATCCCCCTTTTTTTTAAATTGGAATAACATGTGCCATGCTCCAAAGCTCGGGAATATTTCCAGACAGAAAAGATACAGTGAAAATACTAACTAACGGCTTTATCATTTGAAACGACAATTTTTTAATAAAAAGATTACATATGCCATCAGGGCCAACTGCAATTGACTTATTTAGATGGTTAATGACTTCCAATATATACGCGATCCTCACTAAAAATAACGTCAGAAAGCGAAAAATCACAGCGCTTCTGAAAAAGAAAATTCGCGTTAGTAATGTCACTAGAAAACACAGAAGCGAAATAATCATAAAAAATGTTAGCCTTGCGTAATGAATCGGTTATAACATTATTATCAGAAAATGTTAGAGGAGGAATTTCATTGCGACTTTTTAACCTATTATTTACAAAAGTATAGAAAGCTTTAGGATTATTATTCTTAAGCAATTTGTTTTCTTGAGAAGAGAAATGATTATGAATAGTTCTACGTAGAGTTTTACAATGATTTCGATATTTAACTTTAGTTCCTGGAGTTTTACACCTTTTATACTTATCCCATAGAGAACGTTTTTTAAGAAATAATTTATGTAAGCTTTTAGGGTATTTAAATTTTGATTTAGCCCTAAAAGTAGGTACAAAACTAAAAATAAGAGGATTTAATATACTCAAAAAAACATTATACATGTCATTAACTGTTGAGCATGTAGAAAAAATGTCAGGCCAAGAAACAGAGGATAAAAAAGTAGCTATACTATCGTAGTCCGCTTTATTGAAATTTAAGCAAGGTTTATCTCCATCTTGAAAAAAGTTATACTTAAAATTTCAAAAGAAATCGAATTATGGTCGCTTGTTGAAGAAGGAGGAAGAACCTGGACATTAAAAAGGTTATATGCAGCAAATACTACATCAATCAAAGTATTATCGTGGGTATTTTCTTTGACTAACTGTTGCAGACCACTAGCTGATAAGTAATCAAAAAATAATTCGTTTAATGGATTAAATGTAAAAGTAACCAATCAATTTTAAGCAAATTTAGATCACCTACTATAATAACGGGATGACAACTATTAGTAGCCCATTCAATTAAATTACAATATCCGAAGTGCAGTATAAAAATCATACTGAGGAGATCTATAAACTTACAAACATCTAATAACATCTCTACCTTTTAAAATTTCAACTACTAAAGTATCAGACACAAACAGAGAAGCAGGAACTTTAACGCATCGAGCATAAAGATAAGGTTTAGTAAGAATTAAAACTCCACCTCCCCGCTTATTCTTACGATCTGATCTGAGAATAAGATAATTTTTTAACAGACATAATAGACTGTCGGAAATAAGTTCATTTAGCCAGGTTTCACAAAAAAATAATATATCGAATTTTGCAGTATTTAAGAGAAAGTGAAGTTCCCCTAACTTATTAACAATACTACGAGAATTACATAGCAAACATTTGATATTAACAAAATAACGGGGCGAATTTACCTAAATATTATATAAGAAACTTTAGCCCTGATTTTATCATTGGCCTGATTGATTATCCGGATTTTACCCAATTTGTACGATCCCGACCAGTCCGACCCTACATATCTAATACATTGTCTTGATTTTGTCATTGTCCTGATTTTACCAAATTTATCATGTCCTGCCCGGCCAGTCCGACCCTACATATCTAATACATTGTCCTGATCTTTTCATTGTCCTGATTGATTGTCCGGATTTTACCCATTTGTCCTGTGAGTCCGGTTCCGGATTTTACCCACACCCTAATTTTTTGGTACTTGTTCACTTTAACCCCTATCAAATTTTTTCTATCTTTTTTAACATTAGGGTATATACAGGGTGAATTTTTTCCATCTTTTTTTAACACCAGGGTTCTCACACGAGCTTTCCCGAGACATAAAATAACTTACAGGTGACAGGTTTTGACCCTCCGACCTATCGCTCTACAGCACAACACCTTACCAATCGGCTAAGCCACCTTCTCATAGAAATAAAAACGAAGTAATGAGGGAATGGTACTTAGCATCTATACATCGACCTTAGCATCTATACATCGACCTAAGCATCTATACATCGACCTAAGCATCTATACATTGACCTAAGCGGGAGCGACCTCGACCTAAGCAGCTTAAAACACCTTTTCAGATATACTAAGCCTAAGCCTAAGTATATTGGAAGCAAAAACTTACATTTGCCTATATCTTATCAAGTAAATTATTGCAAAAGTTGATTATGAATCTGAAAAAATGAAGAAAAAATGAATAAATGAAAAAACCTGAAGAAAATCTAGGATTATATCATATGATAGTTAAATCATAATGCTGTAATGCTGTACATACCTAATGTTAAAAGATAGAAAAATTCGATAGGGGTTAAAGTGAACAAGTGCCAATTTTCTTAAACATCGAAGCAGGAATTTCCGCTTTCATCAGACATTAAACAACTCGAATTTCGAATCAAGAAGGCAGGAAACTACAAGCAATGTAAATAAATGTTAGTTATTTAACTCGGCACTACTCTTGTACTACCAACTCCTCGATTTTTAGAAAAAATTGCTTTCTAGGTGTTTTTGGTCACAAAGCATCTAAAAGTGCACAAATTTAAAACTCATTCAGTGAAAAATCTCAAATGCAGAAAAAGGAATATCAAAGAAGTCATGAAAAGAAGCGATTCAAAACAGGCCCGGTCTTAGGCATTTGGGGGCCCTGTGCGGGTATCAGAGCCCTGCGCGGGCCGAAATTTTTTGATCCACCCCGCCCCGCTAAGAAAGAAATAAAGCCCGCCCCGCAGCTCCTTAGACCCGCCCCGCCCCGCCAGTAATGTTACAAAAATTAGGCCCGCCCCGCCCCGCAAAATTTTTTAATATACTCTATGTATCCATTTCAGGTCGAAAAGGAGCCAGAACAGAGGCGTAGCCAGGATTTTTGGTTCAGGGGGCATAAACAAAAATTTTTTAAGACTACTTTTGCATTGAATGCCAGTAACGTTATGTATAGTAAAACTGAGTTTTCCGACCTTTAGTAGTGTAGCCCAGTGTTTTTTGTGCACAAAGTCCGTTTGTACATGCAATGGTCCCCAAAAGTCTTTGTACATTTTGTAGACACAAATTTTTGAATACTATAATATGGTACGGTAGCGATTTTAGGGTGGTAAAAACAGCTGCTTGACTTTTGGTAATGTATTTTAGCTAATTTCTGGGTCTCCAAGGGCAAAAATCACTAATAATCGTCTTAAAACGGCGCGAAGTGCCGGAAATTTTGACATTTTTCCTTTTGAAATGCAATTTCTGCCAGTATAAAGATATATAGAACACACGATTACTCATTTCGGCGCGAAGCGCAAAAATTTTTACGAATTTTAGACCTTTTTTGCAATTTTTGTCTTCCCAAAAATCTTTGTATATACCTGTACAAAGACGGTCCCGAAAAGTCTTTGTACATCGGGAAAAATCTTTGCCGAATATAAAAAACACTGATGTAACCTAGCTAAGTTATGGGTTTCTGACGATCGAAAAATACAAAAAGTGTAAAGCGGCTCGAAGTGCCGAAAATTTTTGGAATTTCTACCGTTTTCATGTAGAATTTACGGCCTTCTATTGACAAACATTTCGGAGATTATAAGTGGCGCAAAGTGCCGAGAAATTTAGTCATTTTTCACCGCCCTCAACATTTTGTAGCTCGGTGAATGATAATAGTCTGACAGAGCAGAAAATTATCACATTTGTACAAAACAATTTTGACAGTTCAAGCTTCTAGCAAGAACACTGCGAATTACTAACTTTGTCTGAAGATATTTTGAGTGATTCAGGCTTTTAAGCGCAATACTGGAGCTTTACAAAAAGAAAGAACAGTAATTGGCGGCGCTATGCGCCGCAAAATTTTGACGCGCGAAACGGCGGAAATTTTTAGAAATTCTCAACTCTTTCACCTGGCTTGTTCTCCCTAAAATCTCGTTGCACATGTACAACGAGATTTTACGGTTGCGGGGGTCTGGAATGACGCGCTCAAGCGTTTCCACCGGTTCCGGGGCAGAGTCCCGGTAAATTTTGTAAAAAAAGCATTTTAATGTTAAATAGTAACGTTAAAATTTTCGCAAAATCGGCCAAATCTCGGTTCTGAATCAAGCAAGCCCAAAAACACTTGAAATTGATGAACTTCTACATTGCACAAAACTTCTGAGCTGAAATGCGTTTTTTGACCTCTGTTAATTGCATACCTAGCGCAGCAATGAATCGCAGCCAATAAGATATAGAAAAATGCATCAATGAAAATTTTGTTCTTACCGTTTTCAGGTCCATTCGTGGCCTTTTTATAAACAAGATGCAGTTCAGAAAACAGGAAATGCGCAAAAACATAAGAAAATTTGGCCATTCCTTTCATTTAAAATAGGATTATGTGTCCTTGTAGAAAAGACAAAGACATCAAAGAATAGACAAACTGGTACTTAATCATTTTCCACTTTTACTCATATTATGCTCAACAAGCATGCGAAGTTTCAATCAACGAACAAATAGTGCATTAAATTACTAAAGTGATGTGAAGTGCTGGATTATTTAAGCTGATTCAAGCTTTTTAATTCATTAGATCTATATAACAATAAATAATAATGACTCGGCGCGAAGCGCCGGAAAATTTTGACGTTTTTGCCTTTTCGAACTCAGTTTTCTGGACACACATTATTGCAACAGAAAAATTAACAATATTTCTGAAAAAATTTCGGGGGGGAGGCATGTGCTTCCAATGCCCCCCTGGCTACGCCTATGAGCCAGAATGCAATAAGATAGAGAACCGGACAATGAGTGATACAAAATCTTCAATGTAAATGAGTGCAATGCAATTTTGTAAATTGAATAAGAGATAATGTCTTACAGCAGTAAACTTTATTGGAACAACAATGATGTTACTGTGGTAGGTAGGTGGGTAGGTATGTAGGTAAGCTGCAAAAGGCATAATCTTGCACTGCTGATTGCTCAAATTCTGAGGGGTCTGATGGGACGAAATCGCTAAAACTAGCACAACAAAATCAATTTCGGCACAACAAAATCAATTTTGGGGGTCTGCTGGATCCCAGGGGACAACCCAGATCCCAATGCTCGCCATTACTCAAATCCTATAGGTGATAGTCTACCTTATGTAAGGACGTAGTGTGTTCCTATATGTAGGTATCTGCCTACCTATATATATATATATATATATATATATATATATATATATATATATATATATATATATATATATATATATATATATATATATATATATATATATATATATATATATATATATATATATATATATATATATATATATATATACATACATATATATATATATATATATATATATATATATATATATATATATATATATATATATATATATATATATATATATATATATATATATATATATATATATATATATATATATAATCTTATGCATGGTAAAGCAGAATTATTTCAATAAGTATTACTTTAACAGCTCCCATGTGTTCTATTTCATTAAGTATTTATTCAAAGGATGAGCAGCAGAGCATTACTTAGAAATATACAGGTGAGTCGCCATGAATAGATGACGCGCCATCACCCTAAGAATTATAATGGATGGTGCGTCGCATGCATACGTTACGCCATCATGCGCCATCATCTCTTTTTCTATTCAGCGCCATTAACCTCCATCATCCCGCTAACATGGCGATAGCGGACGGCGCAATTTAGCTATTAATAGCGCCAACAAGGAAACGACGCACGTGAATGCTGGCGCGCTTCCTTCTTGTTGGTGCTATTAATAGCTAGATTGCCGTCCGCCATCGCCATATTAATGGGATGATGGAGGTTAATGGCGCTGAATAGAAAAAGAGATGATGGCGCATGATGGACGTAACGCGGCGCTCGCGACGCACCATCCATTATAATTCTTAGGTGATGGCGCGTCATCTTTCATGGCGACCACTGTAGTCTATTTCAGCGAAACCTTGTGCATGGAAATCAATATTCAGCCATCTAGTGAGCTGCTACAAAAGTGCTTTCCAACTTGCTTACTGTAATGAAATTTTGTACAAGAAAACATCATGTGCTTATCCATTGCTATGCAGACTATTGTACATAATTGCTGCTTCAGTTTACACCAATTTTGTAATCAATTAACACTGACTCAAGAATTTTGACTCGTGCACAAGGTTTCGTGAAACAGATTATAGTTAGGGATTAAATCTTTATTCCAAACTGCTTGCATTATAGTGAATCACAGTTATCCTAATAATTGCAACGCGCACGTATCCTTTTGCACAACAAAAATTTAAAAAAAGGAAGGCCCGCCCCGCCCCGCTATAATTTTTAGAAAATAAAGCCTGCCCTGCCCCGCCAGCTGTGTGACCCGCCCCGCAAAAAGCCTGCACAGGCCGCGCGGGCTTGCGGGGCGGGGCGGGGCGGGCCGACCCGCCCGCGCAGGGCTCTGGCGTGTATTCCTACGTTTGGTTGACACCTACCCTTAACCATTGTACGTGTTATAAGATACACCGGGTACATATTAGCACTTGGTCGCAGTTTTCCTAAGTTTTTGGATGCGCTAATGCCATCAGTGACAATTTAAAAAAGCTGCTACTGCTTGCTGGACTTGAACCGTCAACCTCTTGATTCAAAATCCGATGTCTTCACCAATTGACGAAGACCGGTTCATTTTGATATTGGATGAAGCTTTATTAACGACTTTTGTATTAACACTGACCACGGATAATTCTGGCATTGCTTGAGAGTTCAGATGGGTGCCAGACATGGGCTAAGCCTAAGGCAAAATGGGTGAAAATTGCTCTGCTCGCTGATGCTACATTTTCGCCATTTATCTCAGGTGTAGCCCACGCACTGGCACCAATGTGAATGCACATACTAGGCGTCGGAATTTGAATCAACAGTTTCGTGGTTTGAGTCCAGTAAGCAGCAGCAGCTTTCTAAAAATGTCACCAATGGAATTAGCGCATCCGAAAACCTAGGAAAACTGCGACCAAGCGCTACTATGTACTTTGGTGTATCATATAACACATACAATCAGGCCCGTATCCAGGATCCGGCCAAGGGGGGAGGCGGACCCAGCATAAAATGGTCTATATCTCAAGAACTTCGCCACGATAGCTCGCAAAAACCGCATTTTTCGACGTCTCTCGTTATGCGCTATCTATTAGCATCAATAAAATCGAACTTTTTGAAAAAAATTTTTTTGCTCAAAAATCTGTATGAAAATTGTCAATTTATGGCCACGTTTGAGCCAAAATGATGGTAAATAGTCCATATCCAGTGCGAAGCGCCGAAAATTTGAAGATTTTATGGCAAAGACGTTCGATTTTTCCCAGGGATGGAAAAAACCCAGATTTGAAAATTTCGAATTTTGGGTTTTTGGGTTTTTTTTGGGTTTTTGGGTTTTTTTGGGGTTTTTGGGTTTTTAAGGGTTTTTATGTTTTTTTAATAAAAATTCTAGCTCGAGCTATAGATAGTAGCTGAGAATACTTCAAACAGCTTCAAGACACAAAACAAAACAAGTAAACAACAACTTTATTCAGCTAATACACAAAATTCAACAACAAAATTGGTCATTCACAAGCACAATCCATGCTGTGTGAACAGAATGAAAAATTGGGCAGAGCAATTTTTAAATGAATAAAATTGAAATTTCTTCATAAATTCTGCTCTGCTTCAAGAAAAAAAATCAAAAAAATTTGCCATATTAGTAGAAAACTCCATGCCACATTGCCACATACCTAGCCTTTATTGGGCGGCTTTTCTCATTTGAAAAGTATATACTATAGGAGAAAAACAGCAACAGGAAGGAGAGGGTGAGAATGGATGGACACTTAACCTCGTGCATTGCAAGCAATTGTAAAAGGATAAACCATGATACAAAAAACATTGCCAATACACAGTATTTAATTCCATTACAAATAAATTCTTAACCTGTGGATAAAGAACCCAAAAAACCCAAAACCCAACGATTTCTTGCACCCAAAAACCCAGCCTTGCCAACCCTGATCCATCTTTCCATGCATTATCTTACCTTTCAAAATTATTTTTCACGGCCAAGGAGGAGGATGGCCGCCCCTTCTCAAATACGGCCCTGCATACAGTGGTTAAGGGTGGGTGTCAACCAAACGTAGGAATACCCCCTGTGCGAGGTACCTTTTGGGGGCCCTGTGCGAGCGAGGTACCTTTCCTTTTTGGTATTTATTGGAAGCATTTGTATAGTGCATGTGGCGGGGCCCCTTCAGCGCCCTGTGCGGCCGCACGCTCCGCACATGCCTAAGACCGGGCCTGATTCAAAATAAACTCAAAACTAAAATAAAAACCTGTCTTGAGCAGTGTTGCCAGGTCCCAAAATTCAGATTCTCCTGCACAAGAGGTAAAATTGTGGAAAAATTCTCCTGAAATTCTCCTGAAAATATTTTGATTCTCCTGAAAATTCTCCTGGCTCATATTTTGCAGGAGAGGTTGTACAGCAGATCTACAATTGTATGCACACATGCAAATCAAGCATGCTCAGGCCAATTTACCTTGGTTCACCCAACTATTTTATTCTGATCTCTTGCCTGTTAATCCTAAGGACACTCAAGGCTAAATAATGAACATTAATTCTCTCACAAAAAGCTCATGGAGGCATATCTGCATTATACATTATGAAATTTTATGGACATAAAATTTGCCTTTATCAAAACAGTGTTGAGGACATAAATCAGGTAAAATCTCTGATTGACTCTTATGCTGATGGTCACAATCTAGTGTCATCTGATGTTACTCGCATCTTTCGTGATGGTCCCATTCACGAAAATCGCATTCAATTTGTCAAAGTTTGCCTGACTTCGGCTCAGGCAAGGCATCGCTTTATCTCACTGATTAATAAGACAGTCCGTGTCCAATCCAAAGGCCCACTTTCGCATCTATGTTGCTCGTCCTGATCCTATCCTTTCTACAATGAAAACGGCAACACGAACTGGTTTATGAGCTGAATGATCGCAAATCTCGAGGTGAACAAGGATTATGCATCGATTTTCGTGCTGATTGCGTTAAATGTAAACCTAATGTAAATACTAATAGCCCGCGACTTGCTCATTAGGTATCCGCGCCCCAAGATTATTTAAAATTTCAATGTTTTTATGCTAATGCTTGAAGTCTTTTGAACAAACTTAGCAACTTACATTTTTTGCTGAATGAAGAAAGTTTTGATGTTTCTATTTTTTCTGAAACATGGTTTCATATTGATATTTCCGATGGATTGTTGTCCCCTGGTAAAAATTATCGCATTTTCCACTGTGATCGAAACTGTAAACGTGGTGGGGGTGTAGCTTTATTTCTTAAAACTTCTTTTAATGCTATTCAAATAAATCCTCCACCCGCTTTTAAAGCTCCCAAAAATTCTAATAACTGATATTTTTGATTCTAATAGAAAGATCAGATTTATTTTGGTTCACCGACCCCCTGATTTTGATCTAGCTTATGCTGAAATTTTATGTAGATGTATTGAATGGGCTTGTTCTGTTCCTGTCCTTTTGTAATCTTAGGAGATTTTAATTTGCCAAAAATCAATTGGTGGATAAGTTCGGTTCCTACAGATAATCTAAATACCCTATTTTTTGACACACTTTTGGGCACTGGTTTGCATCAATTAATAACAGAAAATACCATGAAAAAATATACTAGATCTTCTCTTTGCATCTGATCAAATTTCTAACGTAAAAGTTGATATTCCTTTTTCTAATAGTGATCATAATTCAATTATATTTGATTGTCTTTTGATGCCAGTCTGTAATCCTAGATCATCTTTTTTTTTTAACTTTTTGTAAAGCTGATTTTGATGCATTAGGTCTAGCACTGTCTCATATTTCTCGGCCTGATCTTTTTGATACCTGTTCTAATGTAAATGATATGTATAATTTGTTTGTTGGAGTGCTTCACTCTTTAATGTATGCATTTGTCCCATTAACTCACCCCAAGCCCACGAAACGTAAATATCCCAAACTAATTAAAAGAATGTTAACTAAAAAACATATCCTTCGGAAGAAACATAAAAGTTTATCACTCCACCGATACAAAAATCAAATATAAATCTTTTTGTGGAAAATTGGATTTTGAAATTAAAAAATTTCTCTGCTTCTGAAGGAATTAATCTTCTTCGACAAAAGTTTAAAATCAATTTATGAATTTGTCAATAATCGGTTGAATAATCATCGCTCTTTTCCACCTCTTTTTCTTATGACCACAAAATCGTTTTTGATCCTTTAGAAAAGGTAAATTTGTTTAATAACTACTTTTCTTCTGTTTTTTTCTGTTGATAATAATCATCTTCCTTTTTTAGATTCGATGACTGGTTTTGCTTTGCAAACCATTCATTTTGACGCTTGGAACGTGCAACTGGTTCTAAATCAAATAAAAGGTTCTTTTTCTATTGGTCCCAATGGATTCTGTCATTTTTCTTGAAAAACTTTCAAATTATCTTGCTGAGCCTTTAGCTAGTATCTTTAATGTTACTTTTTTGACTAGCACTATCCCCAATTTATGGAAATAGGCAAATGTAACCCCAGTCTTTAAAAAAGGTGGCGCCGGCTTTAGTGAGTAATTACAGGCCGATTTCTATTTACTGCTCATCAAGTAAAATCATGGAAAATTTGATTAATTCAAAAATTGTCGATTTTCTCACTACAAACAGACTCTTATCTTCTTCTCAGTTTGGTTTTCAAAAATCAAAGTCTTGTGAATTACAACTACTTAAATGTAAACACAGTTGGACGGTATCTTTGAGTAATAGGACTCCTGTCGATGTAGTTTACATCGACTTTTCTGAAGCTTTCGATAAAATCCTGTTATCTAAGCTTTTATATAAGCTCTCAAAATATGGAATAAAAGGTATACTTTTTAATTGGCTTGATTCCTTTTTACATGGTCGGTCTCAGCGTGTTTGTATTGACGGAGTTTTTTCTGATTTCATGCCTGTTGGCAGTGGTGTCCCCAAGGTAGTTGAATTAGTCCTACTTTATTCTTAATTTATGTTAATGACCTATGTAATTTGATTGAATATAGTAAAATTTACCTGTTTGCCGATGATGTCAAAATCTTTGGTCCATCTTCTGATTATCATTTAATACAAAAAGATCTGGACAATATTTATATTTTGGTCTATAAATTGGCAACTTCCCGTTGCTTCGGAAAAATGTGCAGTTTTACATCTTGGTAAAAATAATCCAAAAAAGCTTTATTCTTTGAATAATATAAATATTCCAAATGATATTTGTTCCGTTCATGATCTGGGTGTTTATATTTCCAACAATCTCAATTGTGAGGAACATTTAAATCACATAATTAAAAAAAACTGTTTCTCGTTGTTTTCTAATACACAAAGCTTTTCTTTCTTGTGATAAAGAAATTTTAGTTAGGGCTTATACTACTTATGTAAGACCTATGCTTGAGTATGCTGTTTCTGTTTGGAATCCATATTATGCAAATGATATAAATCGTCTTGAAAAATGTTCAGCATAAATTTACTAAACGTCTTTTTGGTTTTAATAGCAATTTATCCTATCTTGAACGCCTAAAGCTTCTTAAACTGCCTCCTTTAGAACTTCGCCGTCTTCACATATGTCTATGTCTCATGTATCAAATTATTAATGGTTTATCTTGTATTGATGCTAATGAATTCTTCATTTTTAGTCAAGGCACTACCCGATCAGTTAACAGTCGTAAACTTACGCTACCAGTTGTCCGTTCAAATGCTCACCTCAACGACTTTTCGCAACGATACCCGAAAAATCTGGAACTCCTTACCTGATCAAATTGTCTCTTCTCCCAAAATCGGTTTGTTCAAAAAAGAGCTCCTAAAACATTGATTTTACAAATTTATTGTTGGGGTATACCTAGTTGTATCACTTTCGTGATCTGTGTATGTCCTTTTGTTCAGTCGCTATTTTATCATGTATTTGCGTTTTATCAATTTTCGTGTATTTTTCTGACAATAAACACTTTCTTCTTTCTTCTTCTTCTTCTACAGGCAGATGCAAAAATAATGGAAGACTAATGCTGCACCACAAAGTATAACATTTTATTCAACATCAACAGCTGACAAACATTCAATAACAGATTCCTGATCTTCATCAGGAGCTACATTTTTGGTCATGTAAATAGAATCCGTAAAGTGCAACAACATCTGTTTTGATGGCTTAAAGCTAGAATTTTTCAGATTCAGAAATTCAGAAATCTTTTCCCAATCCTTACGATAGGCCTGAACAAATTTGCTCCGTTTTCGTGCTGTGGTTTCAATTTCACCGCTGGATTCGCCTGAGCTAACATTTACAATGGCAGTTTCTTTCGACATAGGAAATTTAAATAATGACATGTATCTACACTAATATATTATACAAAGGCACTAATCGGCTATCCTGAACAGAGAACAGATAATTTTACATATACTGCTCAAGGGCCTCAGCTAAAGGGGTCGCATTGTTTACAATACATATTATTCGAAAAAACAGTTTCTGTGCTCAAAACAGTGACCGCCAATTTTCAGTTGCACTTACATCATCGTGTCTTTTGAAAAAATAAATAATACTAATTGTATGTACTTCAGTAGCAAGCAAATCCTTACGTTTTGAAATCCTTACGTTTTACCCAAGTTATCAAGGTGCCGAAATTATTTTGACCTCATTAGAGGAACGCTCTGATACAATATTCATTCAATGGCCGAAAAAACGAGCTAGTGATCCAAAATTCGATCTCGAGTCGTGCGGCAAGTGCAGAGGTCATGTGGACGACGATGCAAAGGCGCTTCGCTGGGCGATTTTTGCGACAAGTGGTTCCACGCTGGTTGCCTTGGCCTGACAGACGTTCAGTTCAACGTTATGGCCGATTTGGATCAATTGTATTTTGCCCCATCTGTTTGCCGATGGGGAAACACATGTTTTCGCTCGAATCTAAGCTCACCAGCTTGGAAAAACGGTTCGCTTCATTTCGAATCTACAGTTACAAGTCGTCTCGACAAGCTGGCTGATCTGGTCACAAAAATCCTGCTACGAACAATCTAGCCGCTGTCCATCCACCGATGGATCTCAACAAGATGGTCATTAGTGCTGTTCGTGATACGATGGAAGCCAAGTCAAAAAAGACCACTGTCGTCCTGGAAAACTTCGCTCCGATCAATCAAGACGAGAAATTGGATGATGATGTCAAGCGTTTTGCCTCACAGACCGGTTTTGACACGACAAAACTCGTCAGCATCCGTCGGTCGGGCCCTGTCATCGTCTCGAGGAAGGACAATTGCGATTTGCCACGGATCCTTAAGGTAAAGTGTGATTCCGAACAATCAAAGGCCGAATTGATCCGTTGCGTTTCAAAATTTTCTGATCGAGGCCGTCAATCGAAGGTCTATGCTAGACCTGATCGCACTTGGCAACAGCGCGAAACCCTTCGCCATTTGAACGCTGAATTGGCTGAAAAACAGGATTCGGGCGAGATGAATTGGTTCATCAATCGTAATTCTTATGAGTTGAAGCAGTTTAAGCGTCTTTTGCCTCGCCCTTAGGGAGTTCACGCCCTACTGTTCCTGTTAAAAAGCTAAATTCTAAGAAAATCAATATCAACTGTGTTTTATTTAATGCTAGAAGTTTGCAAAATAAGATATCTGAATTTCATGCTCTACTTTCTTCAGAACGTAATGATTTAGTGTTTGTCTCTGAGACATGGTTGCATGATCATATTTCTGATGGCCTTATTTGTCCATATGCAACTTATTCTGTTCACAGATGTGACAGAATTGGCTATAGGGGAGGAGGTGTCGCACTCTTTTTCAAGAAGTCCCTAAAAATCAACAATGTTTCTATTGTGGAAGAATTCTTGTGTCCTGAAGTATTAGTTTGTGATTTTCACTTGTGTAAAAAATCTGTCAGATTCATAATGTGTTATCGTCCACCCCAATATGACTCAGAAATCGCTAATAAGTTAAGTAAATTATTTGAACATTATGTCGAAAATGCTCAAAATTGTATCCTACTAGGTGATTTTAATTTGCCTGATTTGAATTTGAATATTATTTCTGCTTATAGAAACCCTGTGACACAAGTATTTTATGATTGTTTTGTCAATCTTGGTCTTATACAATTATCTTTTGATCCAAATAGAGATGAAAATATTCTTGATCTAATTTTGTGTACTTCCAGCAATCTTGTCTTCAATGTATTAACTACTGAACCTTTCTCTAATAGTGATCATTGTAGCATTGAGTTCAGTTTACCTGCGTCTGTAGTACCCAACCAAACTTCCCTTGAGTATGACTTTAGAAAAGCGGACTATGCATCTATCGAGATTTTTTTAGCCTCTATCGATTGGCACCTCTGTTTTACCCATTGCATTAGCATTAACGATTTTTATGTTGTTTTTCTTGACATAATTAATGAGGCTATATATCGATACGTTCCCTTTAAGCATACTGTGCATAAAAAATCACTGCCAAAGTTGTGTCGTAAATTGCAAGTAATTAAAAAGGAACTTTGGGAAAAGTATAAAAAGAGTCGTTGCCCTGTTATTTTAAGCAAGTATAAGAAGATTACTAAAGAAATTAAATTTGCTTTGAAAGATCTTTTCACGAGGGAGGAACATAAGCTTTTAAATTCTCGAAATGTAAAAAATTTTTATTCTTTCGTAAATGACCGGTTAAGAAAGACAAAGTCAGCTTCAATATTAATGTGTGATGGTAGGATGATAGATAATGATTTTGAAAAAGCTAATGCTTACAACTCTTTTTTTGCGAGTAATTTTGTTATTGACGATCTTGTTTCTCCCCATTTCGCAAACAGAGTCAAAAGTGATGCTCATCCTCTTTCTGTAAAATTTGATGTTCTGACTATTTCTGAATCCATAAGTAGGCTTAAGCCCACTTTGTCGCTTGGCCCCGATGGCTTGTGTGCATATTTTATTAAAAAGTTGAAAACAGTGTTGCTCTCACCTTTAGAAACCATCTTCAACGTTTCTTATCAAAGTGGAAAGATACCCGATTTTTGGCGAAAAGCTGTTGTGATCCCAGTTCATAAAAAGGGGGATATGTCATCAGTTGATAACTATCGTCCAATTTCCTTATGTTGTGTTTCTTGTAAATTAATGGAATCTATAATGAACATGTCCTTGCTTTCTTATCTAGAGAAGCAAAATCTGCTAAGTGAAAAACAGTTTGGTTTTAGAAAAAATAGATCATGTGCGTTACAACTTGTTGAGTGCAAAAATCAGTGGACCAAATTTCTAGATGAGGGAATTCCTGTTGACATTGTCTACATTGACTTTTGTAAGGCTTTTGATACCGTGTCACACAAAAAACTGCTAATTAAGTTGGCATCTTATGGACTGAACAAACTCTCTTTTAATTGGATCGAAAATTTCTTGACTAATAGATCCCAAGTCGTTAAAATTAAAAATTCTTTATCTGATTCCATTCCTGTTACCAGTGGCGTGCCCCAGGGTAGTATACTAGGTCCCACACTTTTTTAATCTTCATTAACGACTTATGTGAAATGCGCCAAAACAGTAATTTTACTTTGTTTGCTGACGATATCAAACTTTGGAATCTATCATCCAATTTCATGACACTTCAAGCTGACATAAATTATGTGCATGAGTGGGCCAATACATGGCAATTAAAAATATCAGTTAATAAATGTTTAGTTCTATATCTGGGTAGTTCAAACCCTAGGCATTCTTATCACATAAATGATTTCTATCTTTCTACTGACACACTTTGTGTAAAAGATTTGGGTGTTTTTCTGAATTCTAATTTATCGTCCAGATCTCATTGTGAATATATTGTGAAAAAAGGCATGCAGTTAAGCAATCTGATCTTGCGTAGTTTTATTTCTAAAGATAGATTATTACTTGTTAAGGCCTTCATTACTTACGTTCGACCAGTGCTTGAATTTTGCTGTGTTTTGTGGAGTCCTTACCTGCTGTGTGATATCACCTCCGTCGAACGGGTTCAAAGAAGGTTTACGAAACGAATTTTTAGTGATAAAAATTTGACATATGCTGAAAGATTACACGAACTTGGTCTGGACACTCTTGAGCTAAGACGCCTCCATAACGACCTAACATTAGCCTTTTCTATTATCAAATGTAAAGCTCTTCCTTTCAAGGATTTCTTCACAATTAATTTAAATTCTAATCGAGCAGCAAATTCTTGTAAACTTCTCGTCAATCATGTAAATAAAAATTGCAGAAAATTTGATTTTTGTAATCGAATAATTCCTATCTGGAACTCTCTACCTGAACAGATTATAAGTGCTCCAAATAGACACGTTTTTCTGACTAAACTTAAAAGATTAAACCTTTCTAAATTTCTTAAAGGGGCGTAAGTAAGAGCAGTTTTTTCTATTGCCTTTACGTTTACCCTGCTTCGTCATACTTAATTTGTTTTGTCTTTCATGTATTTTCATTTTCGTTCATTCGTCCTATCCATGTATGTTAATATTTTCTTTTGACTTAGCGAATAAATTGTTGTTGTTGTTGTTGTTATATCAAAGAAAATGTTTATAGGCGCTTTGCAAACGTCTATGAAACTGATAAAAACAATTAGACGGTGTGTAAAGCTATGTATTTCTGCACTTCGTGATATTAAGTGAATAAATGAATGAATGAATGAATGAATGATTCTACGGCAGCACGAAACTTATTTGGATATAGTATAGTTATAACTTAACACTTAGGTAGGTCTTAATTATGAACGAAATAAATTCTTAATGTGAAACAACTAACTAAGTACAGTAAGTACAGTAAGAAGGTTAATGTATGATAATCATTATAACTTGCTGTTTAAGTTTTGAAAATTCTCCTGAATTCTCCTAGATTTTCAGGATTCTCCTGAATTCTCCTGACATTTTAAAATTCTCCTGCATTCTCCTGCATGTTTACAATTTCTCCTGAAATTTCTCCTGAAAAGCCCATTCTCCTGCTCCTGCTCCTGAAAATTTTAGATTCTCCTGAATTCAGAGAGATTCTCCTGCACCTGGCAACCCTGGTCTTGAGAATAAAAATAAAGGGTGGCGTGGCAATGTTCAATGCAAAATGTACAGTAAATCACGTTAAAACTTAATTGAGTGAATTGACAAAACTGCTCCTAATATCTGAGGTATCATGCACAATTTATTTTAACATAAACTTACGGTATTTTCTCAAGTTTAAATCACATAAGGAATAAGACTTATAGTTTGATGCAGTCTTGCAGCTCGAGAGAAAGGTCATATAACATAATTAAGAGTTTAAGAGTAAAACAAAACAGCGCGGGTAGATACACACACCCCGGGCGTGGGTTGGTGTGGGGTACGCCCCCCCCAGAAACCAAAATACCCCCCCAGAAATCAAAATACCCCCCCAGAATTCAATTTTTGAAAATTTTTTTCGTTTTTTTCCACAATTTTTTGATGCCAATGGATAGTGCTTGATGAGAAACGTCGAAAAATGGTGTTTTTATCGCCATACCACCATTTTTAAGGCCATTTTTTCGACCTTCAAAAAAAATCTTGCACCCCCAGAATTTTCTTGCTGCCCACGTATGGTAGATACCACACATGGGCGTGGGGGGACAAATTTTATATCGCTTTTTAAGTAGAAAATTTTAATGACCTTCAGTATACGGCTAAAAATGACAGTACGAAAACACTAGGGATAAAAGTTGCCCTTCCTTTTGAGAGGGGTATCCGACGCATGACGGAGTTTGACCGACCAGTTTCTAAGATGATTTTGCTCAGTTTATTCTACTTTATTTAGCTTTAATCGCTTGATTCATTCCATGTATTTGACCGCATTTGATTCTTCCCATGTATATGAGCGCATTTTTTATTTGATTTGATTCATACCATTTATTTATGAAGTGATACATATTAAGCTATGCTATGACCAATTGATTTTTAGCCGCATTTATATTTGTCGTTTTGTCATTCGTAATAGTAATATATAATTTTAAAAGGATTTCTTTTTCTTTTTGTCTCTAATGCTAATCATTTATTTATGACAGTGTGTATATTGATAGCATTATACTAAAAGTCTGGTTTCCTCTTTGTATATAGGGCAGATTTGAGAGGGGCGAGGGCGAGGGGCAGCCGGCCTCCTCTCACCATCGGCCAAAATTTGGCGAGATAAAGAATGGAAATGGATATGTAATTTGCGATGATTTTTGGCCGTCTATCATTATTTTTTTCATATTTTTTTCGGCGCTTCACGCCGGAAAATATGTATTAATGACTTTTATTTATTTTTCTTTGCTTTGTGGTAGCCTTTTTTGCTCATAAAATAGCTGTAAACAATAGGTTTCTTCTGTCTTCCAGCATAAATTTGACAAGGTTGTCGCTGTTCGGTGTAAAATGTTACAAATACAGAAAATTAAGCATCGAAATACCCTCAGCAAAAAATAACGCAGATTTGGATTTTAGCTAGAGCCAAAGTACTTCACTGATTTTTTTGCACAAGGTTGTCGCAAATTGAAAATTTTGCAGAAAAATTATAGCGTCGAAATTTATACTATCTGGATTGCCGAAAAAACACTGTGAAGGTCAAATTTTCAGAGGGGGAGGTGCAAGATTTTTTTGAAGGTCGAAAAATGGCCTTAAAAATGGTGGTATGGCGATAAAAACACCATTTTCGACGTTTCTCATCAAGCACTATCCATTGGCATCAAAAAATTGCGAAAAAAGACAAAAAAATTTTCAAAAATTTTATTCTGGGGGGGTATTTTGATTTCTGGGGGGTTATTTTGGTTTCTGGGGGGTGCATACCCCCAAAACCCCCACGCCCAGGTGTGATTGGGATACGCATGTTGAATAAAAAATGATCGCTCAGTACCTTACAAAAGCTGGGATAGCATAGTTAAAATAATTAAAGATTTAAGTAAAGTAGGTTCCTAATTTATCTAAATGATAATGAATTTGTACACATGTAAAAAGTAAAAAAGTATGATCAAAGTTACGAAAATCCTATAGTGTTTGTCACAAATTTGGGCATAAATTTTAAGAACTACGTCCGACAAAAAGCTGACCGATTGCGACTATAGCATTGATTTGATCCGTTTTATAGTAGGTACTGTCGGCTCACCGTCTAAAAATTCTTAAAATTTATGCCCAAACTTATGCGAAACAGACTATAAGTACTCCGTTGTCAATAAACATTATACAGTACACTATGTCGAGTAAGGGGAAAAGCAAGTAGGTACTGTAGATAAAGAAATTAATTTTACAAGCAAAAAGAACAAGACGAAAGGCAAGTTCTGTGGCTGGCATAAAGAAGTTGTAGAGTAAGGATATACTGTGCTCAATCATTTGCACTCCTGATAAAAGAGCGGGTGGCATGGTAGGCACCTGGGCGTGGGGAGCAGTTGAGGGGGGTGTGCACCCCCCAGAAACCGAAATACCCCCCCAGAAATCAAAATGCCCCCCCCCAGAATTCAATTTTTGGAAATTTTTTTCGTTTTTTCTCGCAATTTTTTGATGCCAATGGATAGTGCTTGATGAGAAACGTCGAAAATTGTGTTTTTATCGCCATACCACCATTTTTAAGGCCATTCTTCGACCTTCAAAAAATCTTGCACTTCCCCCCCAGAATTTTCTTGCTGCCCACATATGCATGGTAGTAGCCGTTAGTGATCGACCGGGGCGACTTTTTTGGCCGGGGCCGGGGCGGTACCGGGGCTGCGGAACGATCCCGGCCCCGGCCGGGGCCGGGGTCGGGTCGGCTGGCCGGGGTGAGACAAGAAAATATTATTACATGACACATACTTGGGGTGAATATTGAAAAGAAATAATGAGCGACTGCTCCATTCAACAACAACAACAACAACAATTCTATTGGGCGAATTCTAGAATAGCTCCATGTTCCAGATTTCAAAAAAAGAGCAGCTTTTATGCGATTTCAAGCACGTATCTTTAGCATAAAAGTTGGAAAAACAGACGGAAAAGCCTTTGATTGAAAAAAAAAATTTCAAAAATTTCATTTCCTTACTTTCATTTCCGTCTGTTTTTTCAACTTCTTTATCCAAAACTCCTACTTGAATTCGCATTAAAACACTATTCTCACCTTTAATCAAAATTATCTTTGAGCTCATTGCGGCTTCAGATTGGTGCCAGCGGATGATCTAAGCCTAAGAAAGATGAAAAATTGTTCCGCTCGCTCGCTCGCTTCGCAATTTTCGCCCCATTTGTCTCAGGCTTACATCATCCCCTGGCACCAATGTGAAGGCACATACTAAGCCTAAGCCTAAAAAATAAATATTAGAAGAGACTTAGAAAAAATGACGCTAGCACCCTCATTTGTCAAAATACGTAATCCTTCCCTTTCTAACTAACACTAACAAAAAAGATCGATCACCAGATGGTTTACATGACCATTATTATAATTACTGAAGTGTAAATTCTCACTCACTTTTATCTCTTGATTTCCGTGCTGATCCAGACAGTCGACAGCCTTTCAGCAGTCGCTGGATAAAATTTCGTATATCAATAGTTTCGAGCTTTTGATTAATGTGCCACGCCGAAACGAAATCTGATGATAAAAATTCGTATATCAACAGTTTCAGCGTTCCACAAATGTGCCACGTCAAAACGAAATCTGATTTCCGTATCAATAGCCGCTGTCGAAACGGTTAATTTCAATGCCCGCCAAACCTATCAGATTTTTAATCCGGCTCCTTCGATACTAACTAATTGACAATCTTATACCAATTGTCAGTGTTTCGCCAAATCGTCAGATAGCTATTTAATTTCTGTAAGATTAAGGTACATTCTTAGAACGCAGCAACTGCGCAAAGCATAACAATCTTGATCACAATCCAATATACAAAATGCGTATTACACAGCAGCACGGTAGAGCGTAAACAACCGGAATAAGCAATTCTCGCGTCCGGAACAACGCAAATCACTCATATGATTGATAAAAAATTTGCATAGAAAAGCAACGTTGACTTCACGTGAGCATAAGGTTACTAACCTAAAACTATCTGTAATAAATAATTCTCGTGACCAAACAAGCGCCTACTACGTAAATCACTCATGATAATAAAAAATTTGCTTAGAGAACCTACGTCAACTTCCATGGCGAGCAAAAGATTACTAATCTGACACCCTACAGTAGATAAAGAATTGTCACTCAGATGTGTTTCACAGATCACCTCTCTGCATTTATCCAATGCAATAGGAACGGAGTGTTCTATCAAGGCAACAGTAAATGCGCCTACCTTTACATTTTCTTTTATGATAGTCATGTAAACTTACATCGACCGATCGCAGTGTATTCATTTAAGTACATAATGTTTGTTCAAGCTATACATAGAAACCAATAAATGCATTGTGGATAGTTATGTAACCTAGGTCCTTTATAAACGTTCATCGTGTGCACGTATGTTCTGAATTAACCTGTTCTTCTTTAATTCATAATAGATTCATCAATTTGTCAGCATTATGGCCGTCGCCTTCGCTAGTGAACATATTACCTATGTACCTACTTACATACATATGTACACAAGACAATTTGATCAATCATTGCGACGATTTCTTGCAGTCGCCTCCCTAAACATTGCGTACCTACATACAAACAAACGTATGTATGCATCAGTATACATTAGATCAATCAATACGCCGTTTACGGCAGTCGCCTTCCCATGCTTTGTGCTTCTATCACTTTACAACTTCATTCCTCAATTTCTCCCCTTCTAAATGCTTTCCGTCGATAATTTCTTTTGAATATCTTCCTTACAACTACTAATCTTTCGATAAATCCCAATTAATTTAAATTCTGTGACTTCTATCTATTCTAGAATTAAGCCCAATTTATTCGCTAAGTCAAAAGAAAAATATTAACATACATGGATAGGACGAATGAACGAAAATGAAAATACATGAAAGACAAAACAAATTAAGTATGACGAAGCAGGGTAAACGTAAAGGCAATAGAAAAAACTGCTCTTACTTACGCCCCTTTAAGAAATTTAGAAAGGTTTAATCTTTTAAGTTTAGTCAGAAAAACGTGTCTATTTGGAGCACTTATAATCTGTTCAGGTAGAGAGTTCCAGATAGGAATTATTCGATTACAAAAATCAAATTTTCTGCAATTTTTATTTACATGATTGACGAGAAGTTTACAAGAATTTGCTGCTCGATTAGAATTTAAATTAATTGTGAAGAAATCCTTGAAAGGAAGAGCTTTACATTTGATAATAGAAAAGGCTAATGTTAGGTCGTTATGGAGGCGTCTTAGCTCAAGAGTGTCCAGACCAAGTTCGTGTAATCTTTCAGCATATGTCAAATTTTTATCACTAAAATTCGTTTCGCAAACCTTCTTTGAACCCGTTCGACGGAGGTGATATCACACAGCAGGTAAGGACTCCACAAACACAGCAAAATTCAAGCACTCGGTCGAACGTAAGTAATGAAGGCCTTAACAAGTAATAATCTATCTTTAGAAATAAAACTACGCAAGATCAGATTGCTTAACTGCATGCCTTTTTCACAATATATTCACAATGAGATCTGGACGATAAATTAGAATTCAGAAAAACACCCAAATCTTTTACACAAAGTGTGTCAGTAGAAAGATAGAAATCATTTATGTGATAAGAATGCCTAGGGTTTGAACTACCCAGATATAGAACTAAACATTTATTAACTGATATTTTTAATTGTCATGTATTGGCCTTCACTCATGCACATAATTTATGTCAGCTTGAAGTGTCATGAAATTGGATGATAGATTCCAAAGTTTGATATCGTCAGCAAACAAAGTAAAATTACTGTTTTGGCGCATTTCACATAAGTCGTTAATGAAGATTAAAAAAAGTGTGGGACCCAGTATACTATCCCTGGGGCACGCCACTGGTAACAGGAATGGAATCAGATAAAGAATTTTTAATTTTAACGACTTGGGATCTATTAGTCAAGAAATTTTCGATCCAATTAAAAGAGAGTTTGTTCAGTCCATAAGATGCCAACTTAATTAGCAGTTTTTTGTGTGACACGGTATCAAAAGCCTTACAAAAGTCAATGTAGACAATGTCAACAGGAATTCCCTCATCTAGAAATTTGGTCCACTGATTTTTGCACTCAACAAGTTGTAACGCACATGATCTATTTTTTCTAAAACCAAACTGTTTTTCACTTAGCAGATTTTGCTTCTCTAGATAAGAAAGCAAGGACATGTTCATTATAGATTCCATTAATTTACAAGAAACACAACATAAGGAAATTGGACGATAGTTATCAACTGATGACATATCCCCCTTTTTATGAACTGGGATCACAACAGCTTTTCGCCAAAAATCGGGTATCTTTCCACTTTGATAAGAAACGTTGAAGATGGTTTCTAAAGGTAGAGCAACACTGTTTTCAACTTTTTAATAAAATATGCACACAAGCCATCAGGGCCAAGCGACAAAGTGGGCTTAAGCCTACTTATGGATTCAGAAATAGTCAGAACATCAAATTTTACAGAAAGAGGATGAGCATCACTTTTGACTCTGTTTGCGAAATGGGAGAAACAAGATCGTCAATAACAAAATTACTCGCAAAAAAGAGTTGTAAGCATTAGCTTTCTTCAAAATCATTATCTATCATCCTACCATCACACATTAATATTGAAGCTGACTTTGTCTATCCTAACCGGTCATTTACGAAAGAATAAAAATTTTTTACATTTCGAGAATTTAAAAGCTTACGTTCCTCCCCGTGAAAAGATCTTTCAAAGCAAATTAATTTCTTTAGTAATCTTCTTATACTTGCTTAAAATAACAGGCAACGATCTTTATACTTTTCCCAAAGTTCCTTCTTAATTACTTGCAATTTACGACACGACTTTGGCAGTGATTTTTATGCACAAAGTATGCTTAAAGGGAACGTATCGATATATAGCCTCATTAATTATGTCAAGAAAAACAACATAAAAATCGTCAATGCTAATAGCAATGGGTAAAACAGAGGTGCCAATCGATAGAGGCTAAAAAAATCTCGATAGATGCATAGTCCGCTTTTCTAAAGTCATACTCAAGGGAAGTTTGGTTGGGTACATTACAGATGCAGGTAAACTGAACTCAATGCTGCAATGATCACTATTAGAGAAAGGTTCGTGTAGTTAATACATTGAAGACAAGATTGCTGGAAGTACACAAAATTAGATCAAGAATATTTTCATCTCTATTTGGATCAAAAGATAATTGTATAAGACCAAGATTGACAAAACAATCATAAAATACTTGTGTCACAGGGTTTCTATAAGCAGAAATAATATTCAAATTCAAATCAGGCAAATTAAAATCACCTAGTAGGATACAATTTTGAGCATTTTCGACATAATGTTCAAATAATTTACTTAACTTATTAGCAACTTCTGAGTCATATTGGGGTGGACGATAACACATTATGAATCTGACAGATTTTTTACACAAGTGAAAATCACAAACTAATACTTCAGGACACAAGAATTCTTCCACAATAGAAACATTGTTGATTTTTAGGGACTTCTTGAAAAGAGCATGTGACACCTCTTCCCCTATAGCCAATTCTGTCACATCTGTGAACAGAATAAGTTGCACATGGACAAATAAGGCCATCAGAAATATGATCATGTAACCATGTCTCAGTAGACGAACACTAAATCATAATGTTCTGAAGAAAGTAGAGCATGAAATTCAGATATCTTATTTTGCAAACTTCTAGCATTAAATAAAACACAGTTGATATTGATTTTCTTAGAATTTAGCTTTTTAACAGGAACAGTAGGGGCGTGAACTCCCTAAGGGCGAGGCAAAAGACGCTTAAACTGCTTCAACTCATAAGAATTACGATTGATGAACCAATTCATCTCGCCCGAATCCCGTTTTTCAGCCAATTCAGCATTCAAATGGCGAAGGGGTTTCGCGCTGTTGCCAAGTGCGATCAGGTCTAGCATAGACCTTCGATCGACGGCCTCGATCAGAAAATTTTGAAACGCAACGGATCAATTCGGCCTTTGATTGTTCGGAATCACACTTCTACCTTAAGGATCCGTGGCAAATCGCAATTGTCCTTCCTCGAGACAATGACAGGGCCCGACCAACGGATGCTGACGAAGTTTTGTCTTGTCGAAACCGGTCTGTGAGGCAAAACGCTTGACATCATTGTCCAATTTCTCATCTTGATTGATCGGAGTGAAGTTTTCCAGGACGACAGTGGTCTTTTTGACTCGGCTTCCATCGTATCACGAACAGCACTAATGACCATCTTGTTGAGATCCATCGGTGGATGGACAGCGGCTAGATTGTTCGGAGCAGGATTTTTTCATGACCAGATCAGCCAACTTGTCGAGACAACTTGTAACCGTAGATTCGAATGAAGCGAACCGTTTTTCCAAGCTGGTGAGCTTAGATTCGAGCGAAAACATGCGTTTCCCCATCAGCAAACAGATGGGGCAAAAATACAATTGATCCAAATCGGCCATAACGTTGAACTGAACGTCCGTCAGGCCAAGGCAACCAGCGTGGAACCACTTGTCGCAAAAATCGCAGCGAAGCGCCTTTGCATCGTTGTCCACATGACCTCTGCACTTGCCGCACGACTCGAGATCAAATTTCGGATCACTAGCTCGTTTTTTCGCCATTGAATGAAAATCGTATCAGAGCGTTCCTCTAATGAGGGTCAAAATAATTTCGGCACCTTGATAACTTGGGTAGTAGTAAATGGCAGTAGTAAATGGCAAGCGCAAAGTTAGGTGCGCCTTTTCATATCAAGTTTTGTTACTATTTATGTCACAAGAAACAAATTTAGTCCAGTGTTTCATTGTCTGAATCATCAATGAAGTCTATGTTGCTGCTATTAGCTTACTCTATATCATTTGAATCTTCGCTACTGCTACTGCTGCTGTAGCGATTGGATGCAATAGGTATTGGAGGTAATAAATGAGACATCACATATTCCCATGAGAGGGGAGGGGTATTACCCCCTCAGGGTCCAAGACACAAGTCGCTGTCAGACGATTTTTGGTGAAAACCTTTTTGAATTTTTTGAACTTAATTTTTTAGTAGGGCAAAAGTGTACCTTACTATTAGAATTTGACGAAGTGACACATTATTTTAGAATGTGAGCTAGAGTAAGTAGATAAACTATCACTATAAAACATGCATGTAATCGTTTAAAATTTTATGAGGGTCCCTCAGTATACATATATATAACGGCTAGAAATCTAGGGCTGGGTCCCTCGCCATTTTTAGAAGGAAGGGGTTAGCGACTAGATCAAAAATGGTAAAAACACATAAAAATGGCCAAAAAAGTGCAGGTTTTCGCCAAAAAATGGGGGAGGATGGTCAAATATTTCCTGACTTTCAAGGAAGTTCGGGACTTCAAAGCGTGGGTGGTGGATGGCCCAAATCCCCTGTCACATCTATATTTCTGGCCACCTTCAAGGGAAGGGGGTAAGCGGCTCCATTTTGCAGCCGCTTACCCCCTGAAAATCTTTAAAATGGTAGAATTTTGCAATAAGGAATTCTACACCTTTTTACAGTTTTTGTTCTGCAAAAATCTTTGTATGTGTACAAAGACGGTCCTGAAACGTCTTTGTACATCAGCAAAACTCTTCGCCGAATACAAAAAGACCGTGCTTCTAAATATGATAATTCGGTCTGAATTTAGTTGATAATATTAGTTCGGCGCGAAGTGCCAAAATTTTTATGAGGTTTTGATGGAATTCACACATAAAACTCGACTGGGAAAGCTAAAACAACTTGTACTACAAAATCATAAATATTACAAAAATTGTAATATGCGAATTAAATCTTGTAATAAGCAACACTGCGCTTAGAATGGAAAAATGGAAAAATGTCGAATATTCAGAAACCCAAAAATTAGCCAAATACACTAAAGGTCGAAAAACTATGTTCTATTACACTGAAATCGCTACTGCACCATATTAAAGTATACAAAAATTTTCATGTACAAAACAGTGTTTTTTTGGTTTCGCCAAAGATTTTTCCCCGATGTACAAAGACTTTTCAGGACTATCTTTGTACATGTACAAAGATTTTTGGGAAGATAAAAACTGTAAAAAGGTGTAAAATTCCAAAAATTTTTGGCGCTTCGCTCCGATATGAAAAATTGTCTGTCCTATATATCTTTAAAATGGCAAAATTTGTATTTAGAATGGTAAAAATATCAAATTTTTCAGAGCGCTTCGCGGCCGTTTTGAGACAATTTTAGTAATTTTTGGAGTTAGAAACCCAGGAATTAGCTCAAATATACAATCAAAAGTTAAAATACCCTGTTTTACCACACTAAAATCGCTACTGTACCATATTATAGTAACCAAAAATTTGTGTGTACAAAATGTACAAAGACATTTGGGTACCATCTTTGTTCATGTATATACAAAGGTACGTTGAACAAAAAAACACTGTCACATACTGATAGTATGCGAAAATGTGTGTTTAAAAATATATTTAAATAATATTGCTACAAAAATTTTTTAGCTCATACAAAAACCTTTCCGAAGATCTTTGTACAAGCACAATAAACTCGTACATTAAAATAGAGTCGGCTAATAATAGTCCACAACTTAATTTGCTGGTCCTCCAATTTGGGATTTCACCCCTCCCTCAACTCTGGACCTTAGGAAACTATATGAGACATATTTAGTTTATTGGATCGGACGCAATTCTGCAGCGTAGTTTACATTCGCCTATAATTAACCTCCGTCCTAATATTTATTACACGAGAAACGCGTTTTAAAGCGCGCGGTTACCATTCAATTAAATGTAAAAGTGTTTTTTTGTAGAAATAGTTTGTTGAAAACGTACAATTCAACTAGAAATAGAACGTATTTGTCAAAGTAGCATTTAGTTTAAATAAGTTAAGTGAAGGAATCGAAAACATGCAGATTTTCCTGAACATTTATTCAGTAAATGCTCATTTATACACAGTAGCAAAGTTATAACAAGGATTAAGTAAGTAAACATATGGTCTAATCAGTACAGCTCTCTAAATTAACACTTGCTCATTGATAAATAAGTGCCAGTATCAAAGCCTGTACAAAATACGAATTACACTAAATTTTTTCCCGGCCCCGCCATTTTTTGACCTTGCCCCGCCGGGGCCGGGATGCTTAAAAATGGCCGGGGATTGCCAGGGCCGGGGCCGGAGCCCCGGTCGATCACTAGTAGCCGCCTCAGGGTTGCCAGGTGCTGAAGAATTAAAAATTTTTAGTTTCAGTTAGCACTGGAATGATGTCTTTAATGGAATTTAGGTAGAATTTCAGTCTGGGCAGTAGAATGCAGTAGAATCCCGATATTTTCATTAGAATTTAGTAGAATCTAAAAATTTTTGGTAGAATTAGTAGAATTTTTAGTTGAGATTGGCGGGTAATATTGATTTCAATCACTGTTTTTTTTTGTACGAGACAAAGATTTTGAGGCTCGTACAAAGATTTTCGAGCCATCTTTGTACAATGTACAAAGACTTTTTGGGGCAAAGTAATAGTAATTTTAACGTTTTTTGAGTATTTTTTAGCAAAATTTCTAAAATTTTCGGCGCTTCGCGCCGAGTATCATAATTACATTCTATTTAGCTCCAGGCGCGGGCATTAAACACTCCAAAATCTATTTGTAAGCATCTTTGTACAGATTGAAGCATCTTTTTACATCTATTTCCACTGTTTTATAAAGATTTTATGCAGAAAAAAGAACTATTAAACAACTGTGCACTGTTTTCTGCCGTTTGAAGATAAAATTGACTCTTTTATCTTTGCGTTGCATTAAATTCATTAGCAAATTGATGTCTATTATGAGATTCAGTCAGCACATAGCAACCGCTTATTATTTATAATTGTGTAACACAAGTCATTTTAACTTGCTGAGTCGAATTTTATGTGTAATTTCAACCTGTCTCATGAAAATTTTGGCGTTTCGGGCCGAACTAATATAACCAGCTGAATTTAGGACAAAGTTACACCTTTTGCGAAGCGTGCAGGGTCACGGATAACAATCTAGTAGTATGTAAAAATGTGTACATTCAATTGCATATCTATACGTTATATGTACAAAAAAATTTTCGCTCATACAAAGACTTTTCCGGGGATCTTTGTACATGTACAAAGAGGCTCGTACAAAAACAAACAGTGATTTCAATGAATATGCATCTATTTTTGGCATTCCTTGTTATCGAATTTCAGCTCAATGGTCCAGTATGCTAAACGAAATCAGGCTTGCACATCTTGTGCATGCTTGGGCACTGATTATTGGCCAATGTTGGCCCCGAACTTTTCTTTAAAGGCCAATATTGGCCAATAACGCTGCATTAGGGGCCAATATTTGCAGGATTTGAAATTTTTAAAAAGCTTCACATCCGTGCGTTTCGAACCCCGTACTTTCGCATTGGTAAACTCATGCGGCGCACACTGCGCCATAGCGAAATTGTGATCGAGAGTTTGAAGAATGATACTAATGTTACAGTTCTTGTCACGGAAATTGCAAATGCAGCGCCGCTGTGATCTACTACGATTGACCAACTACAGTAGAACGTAAGCGCTTCTACTGTAGCCACGCGCGTTCGGTCATATTATAATTGTGTTCGGCCTTAGTAGATCACAGCTAGCATATTGCGTTTTGTCACACTGCTTGGATTTTTTGCATGCGTGCGTCTCAAAAGTGTATGCATGATACAGGTCCAGTCCGAGAAAAAATGTAAAAATAGATTGGAATTTTCGTGCATATCATCATAATTCTCGTTTCCTCCATTGGAATCTCATCTAAGAGATAATGGGCATAAAAATGTAAGAAAATAGTATTTCCTGTTTGCGATCAATTGCATATTGCTCTGCTGCAAAAGGGCATTTTAAAATTGATTTCAGGCTGAGAACGTTCAGCGTTTTAAGAAAAATTCATCGCCAATGAAGAGCAAAAGATTTAAAAATCATATTGACCCAGGGAACACGAGCAAAATCTTTGTGAGCGTGTGTATTAAAATATCAGGAGGTAAAAATTTGTTGTTGTTTTCAAGCCTTGCCTTTATTACATGTAGATACGCATATATAAGTACTTTAATTGAACAAGAAAAATTGCGAAGAAAGCTGGCTGGTCAGAAAAAAATTTACGCGAAATAATAGAACGGGCAATATTTTTTGAAGTATATGCTTGCCTGAGGAGACAGACACTATGTGATGTATTTCACTTCTGAACTTAATATACAGTTCTTGTCACGGAAATTGCAAACGCAGCGCCGCTGTGATCTACTACGATTGACCAACTACAGTAGAACGTAAGCGCTTCTACCGTAGCCACGCGTGTTCGGTCATATTAAAATTGCGTTCGGCCTTAGTAGATCGCAGCTAGCATATTGCGTTTTTTGTCACACTGCTTTGATTTTTTGCATGCGTGCGTCTCAAAAGTGTGTGCATGATGCAGGTCCAGTCCGAGAAAAAAAGGTAAAAATAGATTGGAATTTTCGTGCATATCATTATAATTCTCGTTTCCTCCATTGGAATCTCATCTAAGAGATAATGGGCATAAAAATGGAAGAAAATAGTATTTCCTGTTTGCGATCAATTGCATATTGCTCTGCCGCAAAAGGGCATTTTAAAATTAATTTCAGGCTGAGAACGTTCGGCGTTTTAAAAGAAATTCATCGCCAATGAAGAGCAAAAGATTTAAAAATCATATAGACCCAGGGAACGCGAGCAAAATCTTTGTGAGCTTGTGTATTAAAATATCAGGAGGTAAAAATTTGTTGTTGTTTTCAAGCCTTGCCTTTATTACATGTGTGTGTAGGCGTATGTCCGCTGAATAAAATAAATACAAAATGGTAGATACGCATATATAAGTACTTTAATTGAACAAGAAAAATTGCGAAGAAAGCTGGCTGGTCAGAATAAAATTTGCGCGAAATAATAGAACGGGCAATATTTTTTGAACTATATGCTTGCCTGAGGAGACAGACACTATGTGATGTATTTCACTTCTGAACTTAATATATTATTGATGTACATATCGTAAATAAATGAAAAAAGCGAAGATACAAAATATTTTTGAAAGCGGATAATGAGGAATTTTTTTATCAATTTTGTAGTTTAAAGGCATAACGATATTTATTATTTAGTTTATTTTATGTAACAAAAATTTTAAATATGCAGCACCTAAATTCTAGGGGGTCAGAATAAGGTAAATCGCCAAAAATATAACTAAAAATAGAATTCTGGGGTCTACAGTAATTTGCAGGGGTATGTATTTCAACTTCTGGGGTCACAATCCCCCCATGGCCATTTGTGGCCAGAAGGAAGGAGCATCAATGGTGTTTTTAATACAAAATTATTTAGGTTTCATCCCTCCAGAATCCCCATGCTGTGCTGGTATGACATATGATTAATTTTATTATTCTTTTCAGCACTATAAAAGAATCGAATAAAGATTTATGATTAATTAATTGATTCATTCATTTTAAAAATAATTTTAAATATCAATTTTCAAATTCCTGTCTAGTCGTATTCCATGTCAGTTCCCCTCTAATATTACTAATTGTATCATTATGTAAATATTATATAAAATTATGTAATAAAAATATAATTATTTTATCCAATCACTTCAGACGCTTATTTAGTTCAATTTTTTCAACAAAATAGATTTTCGTTCTTCCATGCCTGTGTCAAAAGAACGGCCAGCCTGACTATTTTTATCTTTCCGATTTACGCTGCATACAGCAGGCACAAAGCACGTACTTAGGCGCGCAGGGAACCTTCCACCCTGCATGCAGCACGCGTTAAAACTACAACTTGCGTAAAACGATCATCATTGTAACAAATAACGGCGTGGTCGTATTATTCTCCGATTCGTTAAAGAAAAAGACACGCATACTGTATGTTTGTATTAATACGCAATAAGAAGGTCATCTCATTCTACTATCCGCGATCTACTAAGGATGATGTACAATTAATTTGCAAAAGTATTTGTCATCTGTATTTCACTATTTTGTTAAATTTTCTATCTAGCTTAGACCTTACAGTCACTATTCATTCTCTTCCCAATTTTGCAATATAATGGTGAAAAATATGGTTTGTAGGAGAATGAAAATACCTTTTTAAAAAACCTTTTCCTCCAAAAGATAAGAGCAATTTGCTTTGATTTTATTTCTAATTTTGATTTAGTCAAAAAGATGCGCTTTTTAAAATCATATTACTAATGGCAAAAGAAATTTTTGGGCCTATATGATTTTTGAATCTTTTGCTCTTCATTGGCTATGAATTTGTTTTAAAACGCAGAACGCTCTCAGCCTGAAATTAATTTTAAAATGCTCTTTTGCGGCAGAGCAATATGCAATTGATCGCACACAGGAAATACTATTTTCTTTCATTTTTATGCCCATTATCTCTTAGATGAGATTACAATGGAGGAAACGAGAATTATAATGATATGCACGAAAATTCCAATCTATTTTTACCTTTTTTTCTCGGACTGGACATGCAGCATGCACACACTTTTGAGACGCACGCATGCAAAAAATCAAAGCAGATAGAGAAATTTTTTCCCGTTTGTGTGACAAATAACGCAATATGCTAGCTGCGATCTACTAAGGCCGAACGCAATTTTAATATGACCGAACACGCGTGGCTACGGTAGAAGCGCTTACGTTCTACTGTAGTTGGTCAATCGTAGTAGATCACAGCGGCGCTGCGTTTGCAATTTCCGTGACAAGAACTGTATTATTGATGTACATATCGTAAATAAATGAAAAAAGCAAATATACAAAATATTTTTGGAAGCGGATAATGTGGAATTTTTTTATCAATTTTGTAGTTTAAAGGCATAATGATATTTATTATTTAGTTTATTTTATGTAACAAAAATTTTAAATATGCAGCACCTAAATTCTAGGGGGTCAGAATAAGGTAAATCGCCAAAAATATAACTAAAAATAGAATTCTGGGGTCTACAGTAATTTGCAGGGGTATGTATTTCAACTTCTGGGGTCACAATCCCCCCATGGCCATTTGTGGCCAGAAGGAAGGAGCATCAACGGTGTTTTTAATACGAAATTATTTAGGTTTCATCCCTCCAGAATCCCCATGCTGTGCTGGTATGACATATGATTAATTTTATTATTATTTTCAGCACTATAAAAGAATCGAATAAAGATTTATGATTAATTAATTGATTCATTCATTTTTAAATTAATTTTAAATATCAATCTTCAAATTCCTGTCTAGTCGTATTCCATGTCAGTTCCCCTCTAATATTACTAATTGTATCATTATGTAAATATTAATATAAGATTATGTAATAAAAATATAATTATTTTATCCAATCACTTCAGACGCTTATTTAGTTCAATTTTTTTAACAAAATAGATTTTCGTTCTTCCATGGCTGTGTCAAAAGAACGGCCAGCCTGCCTATTTTCATCTTTCCAATTTACGCTGCATACAGCAGGCACAAAGCACGTACTTAGGCGCGCAGGGAACCTTCCACCCTGCATGCAGCACGCGTTAAAACTACAACTTGCGTAAAACGACCATCATTGTAAAAAATAATGGCGTGGTCGTATTATTCTCCGATTCGTTAAAGAAAAAGACACGCATACTGTATGTTTGTATTAATACGCAATAAGAAGGTCATCTCATTCTACTATCCGCGATCTACTAAGGATGATGCACAATTAATTTGCAAAAGTATTTGTCATCTGTATTTCACTATTTTGTTAAATTTTCTATCTAGCTTAGACCTTACAGTCACTATTCATTTCTCTTCCCAATTTCGCAATATAATGGTGAAAAATATGGTTTGTAGGATAATGAAAATACCTTTTTAAAAAACCTTTTTGTCCAAAAGATAAGAGCAATTTGCTTTGATTTTATTTCTAATTTTGATTTAGTCAAAAAGATGCGCTTTTTAAAATCATATTACTAATGACAAAAGAAATTTTTGGGCGTATACGATTTTTGAATCTTTTGCTCTTCATTGGTTATGAAATTGTTTTAAAACGCAGAACGCTCTCAGCCTGAAATTAATTTTAAAATGCTCTTCTGCGGCAGAGCAATATGCCATTGATTGCACACAGGAAATATTATTTTCTTTCATTTTTATGCCCATTATCTATTAGATGAGATTACAATGGAGGAAACGAGAATTATAATGATATGCACGAAAATTCCAATCTATTTTTACCTTTTTTTCTCGGACTGGACATGCAGCATGCACACACTTTTGAGATGCACGCATGCAAAAAATCAAAGCAGATAGAGAAATTTTTTCCCGTTTGTGTGACAAATAACGCAATATGCTAGCTGCGATCTACTAAGGCCGAACGCAATTTTAATATGACCGAACACGCGTGGCTACGGTAGAAGCGCTTACGTTCTACTGTAGTTGGTCAATCGTAGTAGATCACAGCGGCGCTGCGTTTGCAATTTCCGTGACAAGAACTGTATATGTTATATACAGTATACGCAGTTGCTATTTTTTGTTTGAAAGAGATTGCTTATCCTATCTTTCTTGGATTGGAATGGAAGACTAGAGGAGAGAAAGATAGAAGCAAGTGAAGAACACACATTATGTAATAAAAATACAGTAAATAATGATAAACATAATATGTAGAAAAATTAGAACCTGCTGAAATAATACTATTTACATTCAAGTAAATGTTCAAGAGAATTTCAACCTACCGTAAAGCGTAAGATATCACGCCAAATCTGTATGACCAGAATTAAGTATAGTCTGTTTCGTTTATTGGAAAGCTTTTCCGCTGAATTTAGCCCACATAAACCAGGCTACAAAAGTGACCCATAAGTACATACCTATATGATGCAGTCTTGCCTCTTAGCAGTATCAAAGATCATAATGCAACTCGATATTCTGTAGAATAAACCTATTTGCTGTCGCATTAGTATAAAACACTTTTGTAGCCACTTTAAACTTTTCAAAAAACCCTCGATCAAATGAAACACACTATAGTTGCGTAGGTACCTTTATACGTACCTACTGTCCTGCTAGATAGGTAGGTAACCTCTACCTAGCTATTTGAAATCGCATACTGACATGGCATTAGAATATTTATGCACACATGTACGTACATATGTATTTATGTAGGTACATATGTAGGATTTTGCAAAACGTAAGGCAAACCAATGATAATCCGACGAAGTTCATTTTTTTGCAAGTCTAGCTAAAAAATCGTAATAATTTTGTCCGTTCTTTAATTACCTACTTAACTCTTGTGAGGCTTCAGCAGGCTCGTATACAGGGAAAAAGGGGCACGTATGTTCTCTCTCGTAAATAAAATTGGGAATGATGTTTTTCATTACTTTCTTTGCTTTTTTTAGCAAAAATCACAAAAATTTTGGGCGCTTCGCGCTAAGTTTAACAGTTATGACTTGTTACCTATTAATCCCAAACGCGCTAGTGTAGAACCCCTGCCCTCAAGAATTTTATCTTTTGGCTTCTCAACATATTCAAGGTATCTGCATAACAGCGTAATTTGAATCGGCCCAATGGTTCCCGACCCGCTAATGCATTAGCCCCTGCTCTATTTGCGGAATTGCTACTTAGTGTTCTTTATAGCTCAATAAATGTATTAGAAAAATAACAATACAAAAATAATACACCACTACTGCGGCCAAACCGCTTGTGAAATGAACATAGTAGAGCACTAACGTAAAACTATCATTATATATTAAATGTGTCAATCTAAATCAAACTAAATTTGCCAAGCCAGAAAACCGACGCAAAGTCTTGGACACAAAATAATAATTCAGCCCGTCCTAATGCTTAAATCTATGTAAATATACAATGATGTAAATAGTACTTTAAACGTGTGACAAAGAGATTACTAATGCTACAGTAATTAGTGAAACAATAAATATTAATCAAACACATAGATTTAAATCATTAAATGTTTTTTAGATAGTTTCATCCCCGTCACATATGGGTAGCAAAATTTGCAAAGTGTGCAGCTCCGTGGTCGTAAAAATATCGTCTTTAATTCATCCTCTGGTCCAATTGTGTTGTTTTAATTTTGGTCTCGTGCCCCCTCCCCCATAACGTAACTCTCGATAAGGGCCTGGGCATCAGCTACAACAATCGTCCTAACTATTAAGTGCAGCCCTCAATAGCAAAAAAGGGCGAATCAATTTTTTTAGTTCATTGTCCTTTTTGTTTTGATTTGTGTTTACGAGTAATATTAATTATGTTGTTATGTAACTCATGTTATTATGATTCGCGCCTAATCTTACAAATCTTAATCCCACAATCAAGAGTTTAACTTTTTCCGTTTTTACTCTGATATAGCCAGCAGTAAGATGTTAAGGCTTCAGCAGCAGCACTCGACTTGAAGAAAGGAGAATTGTTTATAATTGAAATAAAACAAAATTAGTCAAAATTTTTAGAAGTTGGATTTTTGCAAACATGCGTAAAATCATCTACAGACTATGAATCAAGTTGATCTTCGTGCCCTTTTAATTTTTAAGCAGCTGCTCGTTTCTAATTTGCCTGTATTTGTAATCTTTCTGCAGCTTTTCGAGATAAAAAACATTTAGTTGAATTTTTAGTAGAATGAGAAATTTTTTAGTAGAATGTCGGTAGAATTTGTTGGACTTTTTGCGCGAATCTAGTAGAATTAGAATTTCGGGACCTGGCAACATGGCGAGCAGGCGTCGGGTAGTGATCGACCGGAGATCCGGCTCCGGCCTCCGGCGAATCCGACCATTTTTTTCATTTCAGTGCTCCGGCCGGAGGACATCCAAAAATCGGCCGGAGGCCGGGGAATTTTTCGTTTTTTGCATAGTGACCAAAAGTACTAGTTGCTGACATTATGCTTATTAAATTTAGTCAGAGCACAATACAATAGCAGAAAAAGGAAATAACACCAAATAAAGTGTTTATCACCACCACAATAGAAAAATATTCATTTTTACGAGGAAAGAAAATAACTCTATTGATCGATTCATGCAATCGCTGTGAAAATCGCTGCAGAAAATTCCTGTTAACATTAGAACTCATAGAGTAGCATAAGATACAGTCTGGCTTGCGCTGCACATGCTATAATGATTTTCCAGATAATGTTGCTGTCCATTCTGTACGCGCTTCACTGAACATAGTATAATATGCAACGTACCTATGTATATATATATATATATATATATATATATATACGGTCACACTTAATCATGCTTTAACATCAAATATTGCCTATTGACGCTTTTCTAGGGCTGGCTATGGAGACGACAGCGTCTTAAATTGCTGCATAAATTATCTAAAAATAGATGGGTACGATCAGTGTTTTTTGTACTCGGCAAAGATTTTTCCCGATGTACAAAGACTTTTCAGGACCGTCTTTGTACATATACAAAGATTTTTGGGAAGACCAAAATTGCAAAAAAGGTCTATAATTAGCAAAAATTTTCGGCGTTTCGCGCGAAATGAGTAATTGTGTGTTCTATATATTCTTATAATGGCACCGTTTTAAGACGATTCTTATTGATTATTGCCCTAAGAGACCCAGAAATTAGCTAAAATATACTACCAAAAGTCGAACAACTCTGTCTTTACCTTACTAAAATCGCTTCTGTACCATATTATAGTAACCAAAAATTTGTGTATACAAGATGTACAAAGATTTTTGGGAAGACAAAAACCGTAAAAAGGTGTAAAATTCCCAAAAATTTTTGGCGCTTAGTAATTGCTTGTCCTATATATCTTTAAAATGGCAGAATTTGAATTAGAATGGATAAATGTCAAATTTTTTGGCGCTTCGCGCCGTTTTGAGACGAGTTTTAGTAATTTTTGGCGTCCGAAACCTAGAAATAAGCTGAAATACAGTACCAAAGATCAAAAACCCTGTTTTACCACACTAAAATCGCTACTGTACTATATTATAGTACACAAAAATTTGCATATACAAAATATACAAAGACTTTTGGGGACCATCTTTGTACATGTACAACCGGACCTTGTACAAAAAAACCTGTAGAAATACCAATATCTGATTGAAACATCGATTTGTTTTTATACGATTGTGTAGCATTCTATTCTTGTTACGTATGTACACCATTCATTTGATGCGCAAAAGACATACAGTCATATGTTAGTAATATTTAAAAATACATTGTATTCTCATACTTTACTAATCATTTGTGTTCCGAATTATGCAACTAAAGTTAATACATATAATTGAATAGCAGTGAATCTAAAACGTTAGTATTGGAT
>JAVLUZ010000573.1:0-19621 GCA_036768485.1 Mermis nigrescens
CAATGAATAAGGCGACTGAATCTAGGGTAATAGGCACACCTGGGCTTGGGGTACGCACCCCCAGAAACCAAAATACCCACCCAGAATTCAAGTTTTTGAAATTTTTTCCGTTTTTTCGCAATTTTTTGATGCAAATAGGTAGTGCTTGATGAGAAACGTTGAAAAATGATGCTTTTTCGCCATACCACCATTTTTGACCTTGCATCCCCCAGAATTTTAGTGCTGCCCACGTACTAATAGTAATAGGGGTCCAAGAAGTTTTAGTGGTAAAAATGTCAAAATGATGTCAGTCCACTTTGCATCACTTCCTGTCATCCAGATGAGCGCATTTTACCAAGCCTAAGCCTAATCTGAATATTAGTGGGAGTAGCTCCTTGTCGCACTCTGCCCTAACATGGATGCGCGGATAAAAATTAAGTAGGATACGGGAGTTGGGAGCTAAAAGACCTCATCGAGCTCTATCCACTGGGCATTATGAATCGCGAATAGATTTCGGAAAATAAATTCTGCGGTCTCCTGAATTTTTGGGGTCTATAACCTTATACTCGTATATCTTATTATAGGCCCATGCGGAGATAGAGAATAATTCGGCGTTGAGTGTTGATTAGACATATTTTTATTCGTAAGTATCTCGAGTAATGCATTCAAACGCTAACCGATCAATTAACATTGACAATACTAAACATGGTCGGCGACGAAATTCCGGCGGTTTAAGTGTCAAAAAATATTCAGATCAAAATAGGCCAAAAAATGGTCTGTAGAGCACAAGAATATTATCTTTTAGAATGTTCTCGCCATGCTTTAGCTGTCCATTGGCATCAGAAAATCGTGATGAACACGAAAAAAGTTCTTGAAAATTCATTCAAGGTGTCCAGCGAATTTAGGGCTAGGGGTCTTTCGGATACCAGGGCTCCAGACTCCCATGCTCTATGTCTGGTCAACACCATATGTGGACGTGGGGGGAGGTTGATTTCGGAGGGTCTACAACGCATATAGGCGTCAGAAGAGGGTTTGTACCAACTCAAAAATTGAAAAAACCTCCGCATGTTACTGTAGACCCCAGAATACTATTTTTTGTAACATTTTCTGACTCCCCATTGAATTTCGGTGCTGCCCACGTATGGTCTAGACCATACGTGAACAGCAACGAAATAGGGGTTTGGGGTTGTGCACCTTCCCCCGAAAGGCCGAATGTACCCCCTAGAATTCAATTTTTGAAATTTTTCTGGTTTTTTTCGCAATTTGTTGATGTCAGTGGATGGATAGTGCTCGATGAGAAACAACGAAAAATCATGTTTGTTCGCCATACCACCAGACCATTTTTTGACCTTTGAAAAATCTTGCACCCCTCCCAGAATTTTGGTGCTGCCTACCTATGGTCTAGACTCGTTGCAAGAATTTTGTATACTCCGAAAATCGGTAAAGCCCATCATTGAATTTTGTCATGTTTTTTTGGGGGATTTTTGCCGGTTTTACACCACCCAGACAACCATTCGGTCGCTGCTCATGTATTGTCAACGCTTATCTAGAACATTATTGAGTAGAGATCGTAAACGTATCATCCAACCCATCCCTTCGCAAAAGTCACGAAATTCCGTCAACTGGGCACTGTTCGGGTTAATAAACAAGTGATCAGTATGCAGCAAACCTGAAAGTTTAGCTTATTGAGAAAATTAGATTAATTGAAAATTAATTAAAATTATATTACAAAATCAGTTATATTAATTTTTGAAATTTATCCACAATTATTAAAAAAATCGTTCTTGCTTATTAAAAATGTTTATTGAGTGCAGTTATATAACTCAATTACAAGGAAATTCCTTTATCTTAATTTACGCCCAGAGTCCAAAGTGAGTATTTTTCAACGGAAAAAAACGAACGCAAGTGTCAATACGGGCAGTTGGCGCAGCTGACTCGAGAAAACTGGAATCATTTTGATAAATTATCCAACTCAAACTTCTAAGCTTACGCGCCGTTGCATGTTTTATTTTTTTGTCGCAGGCGTTTTTTAGAGAAAAAGCGGCCGAATCCGCCCACGCGTCATTCGTTTATTTTAATCTGCCTCATTTATTTAGTTCCGAATCGCCGGCTTCATCTTAAGCTTGCTTTTTTAAGAACGAGCTAGCATGTGAAAAATGAATTGCCTATAGGCATTCGCCTGCTTTTTTGGAAAACAGAAAAAAATTCAGCAGATCGGACTATCAAGTGGTTTTGAATGTTAAATGTATTAATTTAATTTTATTGACGATTTTGAGGTTGTAAAACATTTTCTGCGTCATTTTACTATTTTTGAGAACGAAATTGATAATGTTAAAATTTGGCTTAACGATTTTATTTCTTGCTTAATCGAAACCGCCCGAAATTGTATCAAAATAAATGACAATATCAAAATGTATAAGTCGGATTGATTAACTGATGTATTTTTAATAAAAGCGACATAATGTAGCCAGATGGGCTGCAAATGCTAAAAAACAGTCTTACAACACAAAAGCTTTTTATACAGGACCATTTTATCATTTTATTATCAGAAAAGAGTGAACACAGCATTAATAGAGGTCTCTATTTCTGGGATTTAGACCCCCTCCTCCGGTCGACTCTGATTTTGTGTATCTATGACCCATGCTACTCTTGATCTTTCGATACATATAGTTATATGAAGTTTTCATACTCTTTGGTGTTATCAAAAAGCTAACGAGATCGAAAATAAATGTTCATAAAATTATACAAGACAACGGGCTGTGGCGAATTTAACGTTATTTTCCATATACCACAGAAAATTAAAAATTTTATAAAGACGTTAATAAAAAATAAAAAGATAGATAATTGAATTCATTGATAAATAAACAATAAAGTCAATCAATAAATAAAGAATAAGTAATAAATGGCATGCCATGAAAATTCATGAGAAAAAATTCCTTACCGTCACGACTCTGATTACGCAGTATAAAACGCGCAAATGATACCTAATGAAATTTGTACTCAAATTTTTATCATGAATTATTTTTTTACAGCTTAATTAAGTCAATTTAACTAAAATTCTATGTTAAAATCAAAAACTTACGAAACAAACTATGGTACAAACGGAGCCAATGACCAAGTAGACAAAAAATCGATCGTAAAAATCTTGATGGACGGCCGATCGGCAACCCAAGCCATGAACCCGACGATCGAGCTTTGACCTTTCACCCCGGCTAATGCACCAATGCTTATCGATACAGCAGGAATGGGGAACGCGGCCATAGTTCAATACGAACCAATCGTTGTAATTTTCTATACCACAGCATTTAAACTGCAAAAATCAAACCTGATCTTAAGAAACTATTTCCCAAATTTTTTAGTGTGAAATATTTATCGACAAGTGGTTCACATAAAAATCAATTAATATATTGTACATCAAATAATGAAAAGTAGTAAAAAATTATAAAACATTTTGAAAATCTTCGCATTAATAAATTGAACCCACTGGGCAATTTATAGTCACCAAATATTGATATTACTAGTATTAATGTAAGTTTTTAATTTGCAGATTTAGGCACATAATACATACTCATAGTTTCAGTACATTTTTTGGTTTCATCAGTTTTTATTTTTATTTTAATTATTTTCCTCGCACAGAATATCCTACTTTTTCATTTTGTGCGTCTTGAGATTTCCAATATACCCTCTCCACGTGTATATCTAGTACTGACATGAATAATTATAATGATAGTAGTAATGGATTAATGCTAAAATTGTTAATTTTTAATGAAGCACTAACGATTTGATGACGATAGTATTGAAAACACATCACAAAAAATTATATTAAGTGAAAAAATAAAACAAAGAAATATATAATAACATTACGAGCATCGCTGATTTTCTTATGAATCATAATGAACATTTATTAAAAGCTAAGTTGGCCGAAAGATTTTAAGAAAGAGGTACTGCCGTGAACAATACAATAAAAATCAGGCTTTATTATAAAAACAGTAACAAAAATTTGGTGAAATCAATTATTTGCCATACTGGTATTTGGCAATTAATTTATCACTTAATTATAGTAATATTAATTATAGAAGTAATGTATGTAATTAGGGAAAATTTCCTACTCGTCTCTGCATTCCGTCAACGTTTTTTGTGATAAACGAGTGCTGTGGTGAACCGTATTTTTCGAACTTTTCTTTCATATTTTTCCTCAAATCCGTCTGCATTCTGTACGGCAGTACGACCAATAAGCCGGCGCTAGCCACGATCGACACAATAATGAGACCAGAAAAGAAGAAAAAGGCGTACAGCTGAAAATTCAAGCAAAAATCAGTCTCGTCCGAAATTTTGAAAATGATGGAACCATACGAGCGCGGAGAAATTTGGTGAGCTCGATCCCCAATGAAGTAAGGAACTTAGTTGACTATCAGAATTGTATCCTAAATTTTATTTATTTTTTTCGAAATTTCTCGATTCATTGTTGGATAGAGCTTGATGAGAAACGTCAGATGCCAATTAAAGCTGTGCCGGGGCCAGGCCCCGGCCCCGGGGTCAGTGTTAGAATTGATTATAATGTAGAAAATTGATAATGTTTCGGGCAGATTTACCTTCAAGCTCAATTTCAAGCAACACCACAGATCTTGCTGATTCAAATCTTTATTTCATTAAGTCAAGTTGGTGCAGATTTCTAGTTAATAATCAAAATTGACATATTTTAAATTGCATTTCATATAGACGAGCTTTCCAGCTTGCTTGGTAGCAGACAGCTACGTCTATCAGAACAAGTAGAATAATATGCCTAAAAAAGTACAAAGTAAAGCACATTGAAAACGCATCCAAGTCAGAGGAGTTAAATCCATAAATGGGCAGCTCAAAAATTCTAGGGTTCCAAAATTTTTCGAAGTCAAAAAGTGCCTGATAATATATGGTAGGGCGAAGAAACACCGTTTTCTTGCGTTTCCCAATGAGAGCTATCCATGAGCATCAAAGATCGCGGAAAAACAAAAAATTCTGAAAATCAATTTCTGGGGCGTCTAGCGGATTTTTTTGGGGGAGAGTGAATTCTGGGGGTCTAGACCATAGGTGGGCAGCACCAAAATTTTGGGTAGTGTGAAGAAATTTCTGGGGGTTGGATTTTCAAAGGTCAAAAAATGGTCTTAAAAGTGGTCGTATGGTGAAAAAAACACCATTTTTCGACGTTTCTCGTCAAGCACTATCCAATGGCATCAAAAAATCCCTAAAAAAGCACAAAAGTTCAAAAATTGAATTCTGGGGGTATTCCAACTTCTGGGGGGGTGCATACCCCAAACTCCCCCACGCTCACGTCCCAAGACCCCCCGATGCCCATGTTCTGTTATATCTTGTAATCCCAACAAATATTAACGCTTGACGCGCATATCTACTAGCAAGAATATATACATATATACATAGGTATAAGGGATAGGGTAGGGTCGTACTATGAGCACGGTAAAGCACGCTTTTCTTGGCCCCGGCCCCGGCAAAAAGGCGGCCCCGGCACAGCTCTAATGCCAATATCAATTTTTTGGTTCTTTCGTGACGGCCAATAAGTTTTACATCCTAGGCTTTGATCAGAATGTTGGCCCTAGCCATGCAAATTTCGAAACATTCTCAAAAGCGTTACTAATCCACTAAAGAATTGAGCCCTCAGGGCCACAATGACCTCAAAAACTGATGTAAGCGCTAAAATAGCATTACAACTACATTATTACAGTTTCTGGCCAGTTTGAAGCAATTTTCGATTAAATTTATAAGTTTCATCCGTTTTTCGGCCTATATTTTGCTTCATTTTCCCTAGAAAATTTCCTATTTGGTGGGGAGGGGGAGTCAGTCAGTCTGCGGAGAAGGGACGAGGGTCAAAAATTGAGCTTTTTTGGGCCAAAAGGACCTCAAAAACTAGTATAAACGCTTTAATAGCCTTAAAATACATTGTTAAACAGTTTGTGGCTAATTTAAAGCATTTCTGAAAAAAATTTTCAATTTTAATTCGGCTTTGGCCTTCATTTTGCCATATTTTTCACAAAAAATTTCTCATTCTTACATTGTGGGTCTAGAGTCCAGACCCCCCACGTGCATGTCTGCTCTTTAGTGGAACAGGCATAAGTCAGTTATTAAGCCTGGCTGAAACCGAGAATAAGCCGGCTTTAAGCCTGAATATTTTGAAATAAGGTTCACATCTAGGTTGTTAAATTTGGCACGATGGAAAATTTACAGACTGGTCATGCAAATCTGAGATGAAGGCCTAAACGTTTGCTATTTAAACGTAGAATTTAATTCTGAATAGGTACTATTTGAATCAAAAAAAAATATTATACATCAGAAAGCTATTGAAAATGTCCATACTGTAAATGTTTATCTTTTATTAAAGTTTTATAATTTATTACTATATAAATGTATACAGGCCTGTAGGGAGGGGGGTAGGGGGGCCTGCCCCCCCCCCCCCGAAACCAAAAATTTTCTTAAAAACACCAAAGGAGGGAGTAAGGGAAAAAATAAGATTCGCAAAAATTTCGGCGCTTCGCGCCGAAATGAGTAATTGTGTGTTCTATATATCTTTATAATTGCAGAAATTGCATTTCAGAAGGAAAAATGTCAAATTTTTCGGCGCTTCGCGCCGTTTTAACACGATTCTTAGTGATTTTTGCCCTTAGAGACCTAGAAATTAGCTAAAATACACTACCAAAAGTCGAACAACTGTTTTTACCACACTAAAATCGCTACTGCACCATATTAAAGTACCTAAAAATTTATGTGTACGAAATGTACAAAGATTTTTGGGAAGACAAAAACTGTAAAAAGGTGTAAAATTCCCAAAAAATTTTGAGTAATTGTTTGTCCAATTTTCCTTTAAATCAAAAAGTACACATTTTAAACTCATTTTATCACACAAGAAATATAGCTTATCAAGATACATCAGATTTCTTGATGACTAAAAAAGGCGGACTGAACAGAAAAAGCGTAAAATCATGCCGTTTCGGTGTTTTTGATAAATTTTTTGGCCTGCTAAATAACCAAATTATCGTAAATTTGCTGCAAATTTTAGTGTTACAATTTTTGCTCAGATGATCTCTGGTGCGTTGGCTTCTGGGGCTCTGCCCCAGACCCCGCTGGGGGGCGCTTGAGCGCGCCACCCCAGACCCCCCAGCCGTAGGGAAGGCTACAACCATGGTAACAGGGGTATCTTTAACAGTATACTTTTTTAAGTAAAAAAATCTTGCCCACCCCCCGAAAAAAATTTCTGCCTACAGGCCTGAATGTATATATGAGCATCCCACAGCAAGATTGCAAAATCTTACGTTTTTAACTTCCAAACTTTCTTGCCCGTGGCGGAAAGCAATTAATACTAATACGATAGAGAAATTGACTTACATTGCAAAATCTACTTTTCTTGCAAATAATCAATTGAGCAACGATGTAAATAGCACTTGTGAGGAATAAGACACTGGAGCATGCTAAAATTGACCCGCATATCAAGCTTATTTGATAAATGTCCAAATCGAACAATTCGTTTCGAAAGTTGAAAGCGTGCCAGGCCGTGAACGATTGAAAAATTGCCACGAGCTACAAAAATAACATCGATAGAGAATCAGTTGAATTTTCAATGAATATTACGAATATGTAATCAAAATTAATTTAAAATTTTAAAAGTACTCAAACGATTAAATTAATTCAAAAAACAATGAATAATGAAATTTTTTAGATGATAGGAACAAAAACTGGGATTATATAACGTAAAAATTTTGAGCGAAATGAAGTAGATTCGAAGAATAAAAGCCATATAAAAATCGAACGATAAAAAGTAGACAAACTAAAATATTAAATGACTTACGATAACAGAACGGTTGATTACAATAAGAATACCTATAATAATGGTATGTTGATATAGAATTTCATAATAATACTTATAGAGATAATTGCAATAACAAATAATAAGACGAGATAAAAATAATGTAGGAATCAAAAATAAAAGCACGTCAGCTAAGAGATATTTTTAAGTAAAAAACATCCGAGATGCATATCCAACAACGAAATGATTTGAGCAAGCTAATTTGCTAGATCAAAAGACAAATTTACATTAAAAAATTTGCGAGTTTTTAATAGTAACAAACATAAAAAATAATTAAATAATATTCTTGATTGAATAATTATGTTCAAAATAACTGAGGGATTATGACCGGACTGCTTTGACGGATGCTTTCTGATCGATCACAAAAGACACGAAGGATAGTTTGAATTTCGGCAAACGAAAGTAAAGCTCAGCCCCGCAGAGCTCCGAAATTTCACTTTGAGAAATCTTTTATTCTTGGGATATTTCGAATCGAAATTGATAGATGGATAAGAAAATTCGAAAAATTATGTTTTTTGCTTTCAATATCAATTTTGTTGGGCTTTTGTCGCCTATATTTATAAGTGAATATACCTTAGAACTTGTTTCCTGTCCTTGAATGGTCAGCCTGGGAGTATGGGTGGTGTAAAACTGGCGAAAATTCCGAAAAACATGTCAAAAGCTCAGTTTTAGGAGTCTCTGGATTATAAGGGGATCGGCCGACCGTACGCCCAACTATTCAAAAAAAATTTCGCTCATAAATCGGGTAGTGTACCCTAAGTGCGTATTTGATGAAAAATCTTGGTGTTGTACGACCACGCCACTATAGATTCCCAGCACAGCCGATCGGAGTGGAGGGGGTCAGCCGGCCTTGGGGGGGTCAAAATTGAGCTTTTCGGGCCAAAATGACTGCAAAACCTGATGGTAATGCTAAAATAGCATTAAAACTACGTTATTTCACATATTCTGGTCAATTTCGAGAACTTTTTAACGAAATTTTTCAATTTTCATATTTACCTTATTTTACCAAGAAAATTTTCCTACCATTGTAGGGGTCAAGTCCCTAAACCCACTCCTCCGCCCACGTGCGAGTCGGCACATTACGGTCTTAGCTAGGGGGCTAGAAAATGGGTTTAGTATTGGCTGCGGAATGGAACGTTTTGGCGCCACACTCTTTGAAATATTATTAATTATCTACATTTTATTTATTATTAAAGTATAATACAGATTCTGAAAGTCCATTCAATTCTCTACGTGATAGCATAAATTACTTTTAGGATATTTTTGAATTTAGTGAGATAATTATGTGCATCAAAAAATACACTGGATTTTCTACCGTTTTTCAGTCGTACACAAATAAATACTCATCGAATCGAAAAGAACAATATGCTATTTTGTAGCTTGTAGAACCCGCTTTCTGATATTTAATTTATTTTAAAATAAATTGATTTAATTGGAACAATTTATAAGTTGCTGGCGTCAAAACGGTGGCGCTAAAACGGCGGCGCCAAAACGTCGTAGACCTCACTGGCTGAACCCGTAAATCGGTCCATGGCATGACCGATAGAGTATGCCTTGAACACAAGCGTGAAACCTGTAATACTTTTGGGATAGATGCGTGCTTAAAAAATTTTTTATGTCTTTAATTTTGCAGTCATACATAATGGGCATAAGCACAAATCACACTAGACCACACATGGGCGTGGGGGTTTGGGGGGTATGCACCCCCCAGAAGTTGAAAAACCCCCAGAAATCAAAGTACCTCTCCCAGAATTTTAAATTTTTTTTTGCTTTTTTAGCGATTTTTTGATGCCACTGGATAGTGCTCGATGAGAAACGTCGAAAAATGGTTTTTTTCGCCCCAAGACCACTTTTAAGACCATTTTTTGACCTTTGAAAATTTTCTCACCCCCCAGAATTTCGGTGCTGCCCACCTATGCACTAGACCCATTCTTACTATGCAGTCCGTTATAGAGCTCTGTTTGCCTGAACGGTCATTGCATGAGTGCAAGAAGCAAATTTGTTCGCTTCGACAAAAATGGGAAATGAAAAACGAAAATTAGTTTTCAAAAAAAAAACCGAGAAACGATTTCTTACCAAAATTTTTAGGTTGGGATGGGCTACAGGTGCTCAGTATGGCCGATCTGCGAGAAGTCAGCCGGTCTGGAGGGGGTTACAAATTGATCCTTTTTGGGCCAAAATGACATCAGAAACTGATATACGCGCTGAAATAGCGTTTAAACTACATACAAATACAAAATTTAGTCGCTGATCCGACAACAAACCAAGTATGATTAATACATTGATAAATAACGAAAAAAAGATGAAAGATAAACATACACAGAAAGACATGTCAATAAAATGAATATATAGCATAAACAAATAGTCGAGCAGAGCGGGATAACGTAAAGGCAGTACATAAATTGCGCTTATTTACGCCCCTGAATTGGATGATTTAGATCAACCTTTTTAATCTATTGAGGAATACATGTCTATTTGGAGCACTTATAACTTGCTCAGGTAGAGAATTCCAAACAGAGATTACTCGATTACAAAATTCAAATTTTCTGCAGTTTTTGTTTGCCTGATTAACAAAAAGTTTACAAGAATTCATTGCTCGATTTGAATTAAGTATCAAATGTAAAGAAATCCTCAAAAGGCAGAATATTGAATCTAATTACTAGAAAAAGCTAAAGTGAGGTCATTATATAAACGCCTTAATTCAAGTCTTTCTAATCCAAGTTGAACCAGTCTCTGATCATATGAAACACTTTTATCATTGAATAGTCTTTTTGTAAACCTACGTTGGACACCCTCAACGGAATCTATGTCGCAATGTAGAAAATGATTTCAATTAACCGATCCGTATTGAAGTACAGGTCTCACATAAGTAACAAAAGCCTAATTGCAATCCTTTTTTCACAATATTTTCACAGTGTGATCTAGAAGTAAGGTCAGAGTTCAGAAACAGTTTCCGGTAAATTTGAAGCACTTTTTGAAGAAACTTTAGTTGTTCATCCATTTTTGGCCTTCATTCCGCCTCATTTTCCGCACAAAATTTTCCATTTTTCCATTCTGGGGGTTGTCAGGATCCTCCAACACCCCACGTGCAGGTCTGGATGGGACGTTTGTTGTTAGTCGGGATATTTGGCAATCGAGCAAGTTTTAAGAAGAATTTTACGTAAATTATATACCAATCAGTAGCCTATCAAAATTCTAATTAGCTTCGATAATAACAAGTAGCGCATCCATAGGACGCACTTAGTGAGATTTTGCGGATCAAATGAAACTTATTACATCAATAGAAGCTGTGACGTATTAAATTGCGGAGAGATCTTTTTGGAAAAAGGGACAAAAGCACACTTAATGGTTTAAAAACAAGTTGACTAGAAGATTGGGGGAATGACTCTGGAATGGTAAATCCTTGCATTTTCCTACAACACTTACGTAGGCAATCTATCACGGGCGTGTAGGGGTCTTCTTGACCACATAAGGGCGCGCGGGGGCCTGGACCCCCGAAAATGTGAAAGACCCCCAAAAACCGATAGACACTCGAATTAAGTTTGTGGTGTTTGATGATTTGGTACCAAAGGACCCCACAGAATTTGGCTGCTGCCCACCTATGGACTGGACCCTACCGCTGAGAATTCCAAGGACCCCCTGATCGATATATCCAGCCCCAGAATTGATATTTGGTACTACGATTTTTGGTAATTTTTCCACATCGGAACCCCTCCCCCAATTTAGTTGCTGCACATGTATTACACAGCCGATCCTGTTTAGCTGTCTCGCAAAACAAAATGCATTATTTATCATCACTCAATCAGAAAAAAGGAGTTATGGCGCCATTCGTCTAAATACGATTCCGATGACGTTAAATATCAGGGAAAATATTTAAGGTCAACTGTTTGAAACTTGTTCGCGCGCCAGCTTGCTTGACTACTTATTTATCTGGCAAAACAAAAAAAGTTTGCCAGAGCGAAAGCAAAGTGCGCGCTTGTTTGAAGACCCAAAAATCAGTTGGTCGAAAACATCGCTTATTTGTGTATGGTGATTGTAAGACATCTTCACATTCGCGCAATGGAGCTCGAATAAGCCAGTAAAAAGCAAGAAGCATAAAATTATTTTCTTTTGAGTTTTGAATTTTTTAGGTAAGAATTCAATTTTTTTCAAATTGAATAAAAAGAATTTTTAGGGCATCGATTCTACTAATATGAGGTGAGGCGATATAACAAGTTTGAAAATCCAGGCATAAGAATATCTGAAATGACTGAAATCGAAGTTTTTCTTTTTTTTCAAGTTTTTGGTCAATTTTGGTCAGTTTTATAAAAACTTCTGCAGTTTCGAAAAATTTTCCCGTTAGTTTTCCTGGAGTCTAGACTATGCATGTAAAGCATGGTAATTCTGTCGGCGGTCAGTGTCGAAGATTTAAATTTTTTTGGCTCAAAAAACTGGGGGTCTGCGTCAAAAACAGTTCTTCGACGTCTGAGATGGCGCTCCTTTTTTTTAGAAAATTCAAAAACATTAGAGCGTAAAAAATTCCGAAACAAAGATAACTTGAAAAGATGAGTAGAAGGCATGAAGCGCTAAAAATTTAACACTTTCGAACCACAACATAGCTCAAAACGCTTTAAAGGCATATTTTCTACGATTTTCTTATAAAAAATCCTAAAAACAATCATTAAACTCCCAATGGAGGATGATCGTGAAGGACTTTACCCCCAAGCAAAAATTTTTTTCACCCCTGCAGGATAAGCGATTTTTGTAAGGTTTCTAAAGTTTTCTAAAAAATTTTTAGAAGATGCGTTTTTAAGCGTTTTTAGCTATCTATTTGCTCAAAAAACTAAATTTTCGACTCTTCGGAGCATTATACTCATGATTTGTTCAGTTTGTTCCAACTTTTTTCATAGAATTTTTTATGTTTTTATGCTCTAGAAAGATAGAGCATCGTCAGAAACGCTGAAAAACGATGTTTTTGACGCGTACCTGCAATTTTTTGACCCAAAAAAGGCATCTTACAATTTCCACCCAGAATTCCCATGCTGTGCATGTATGGAACAGCCTGAACTCCAACGATGCCATGTGATTACATGAAAAAGCTAAAAAATCGACAGGTTCCGTAAAATTCACCTTGAAGATCAAGTAAAGGTTTGCCTTAAAAAATTGCTCGGACGAATCGTTAACTGAATTCAGCAACAAAACTGATAATCATGAAGATAAAAAAACCAAATGTTAACATTTTTTTGATGTTTTGTAAAGATAATATGAACGATTTTTTCTTTATGAACCTAGAAAACTTCATTTTTGCCGCATAACTGAATTTCTTACCGCGAAAATGATGGCCAGAAAACGGTGCAAGTTGCTACTAGTGATAAATGGCCTGGAAAAAAACGGCTGACTTCGGATTACTCGAATTGAATTTCGAAACATTTGCGCTTTCTGGCTAAACATTTTCATCGCTTCTGCGAATATTAATGGCAAACGACAACACGCAAGACTCAATGCCAGCAACAGAGTGCGCTCAGATAGATAAAAGTTTAGCGGCTAAAAGCCGACAACTCCATGTGCTGACGTCATTAGTAAGCCGAAAACTTATACAGGCAAAAACATAATGTTAAACTTTTCATCAAATTCAAATTCGTTAAAAAAATAAATGTGTTTATGAGACCTAAGTAAGGTATTCTTATAGTTAACTAAGTACATGCATAGAATTAATAGAAAGTAACATCGATTCGAGCAGCGGGCACGACTGCAAATGCTAATCTTAAAAAATATGTTAAGTGTAAAGCAGAATTCGATAACATTACTACTTTGAAGGTCATGCACTTAAAAGTACGTGAAGCATGCATGGGCGTCCAAATTCTGGGGGTCCGGATGCTGTAGAAGTAGCTAAAATTTAATTTCTGGGGGTCTACCGGATTCTGCAGGGGTCTAAACACCTCTCCCTACGCCCAACGTGACATGAAGGGTATAGACCCAAGGAACGACCGGGCGCCCGGTCCCGGCCGGGCCTAGCAGGCCCGGTCCCGGTCTCAAAACGGCCGGGCCTGGGCCGGGCCTTGTAGATTATGCAAGGCACTCAACTCACTTAACTTAGAGAAGCGTGTAATGCCGTACACGCTTAAGTAATTTGAACTTTTGTAGCTCATGAATCAGTAGGCACTGCCTGTGTATCCATTTTGCACTCAATTTGGACTGATGCAACTCGTAATATTCGTGTCACCAGCATAAGCCCAATCTCATTCATATCTCGACGCGTGAACCTTATGTTATTCATTTATGCGCATTAAAATTGTGCATGAAATAGAATTTTTTAAAATATATCGACTTTTCCGCACATTATGGAAATGCAGGGGCGGATTTAAGAGAAGGGGGAAGGGAGCGGCCGCCCCCATTGACCAAAAATATTTGGCGAGATCAAGAGTGGATATGCAATTTGCAATGATTTTTGGTCGTCAGTGACCATAATTTCTCAAATTTTTTCCGGCTCTACGCGCCGGATACCTATTAATGACATTTATTTATTTTCTTGGCGACCTGGAAGCCATTTTCTGTTCATGTAGGTTTCAAAACAATTTTAACAGCAGAAACAGCTATTTTTTCTTCGTTTTCTTCTATTTTCAATTAAAAATTTCGATGTTTCGAATCAAATGCTATAAATACAAGAAATCAAGGAGTAAATCGTGCTTCTAGACACGATTTTTTTCGTATTCGGCGAAGATTTTTTCCCCGATGTACATATACTTTTTCGGACCGTCTTTGCACATGTACAAAGATTTTGAGGAACACAAAAAATTGCAAAAAAGGTTCAAAATCCGAAGAAATTTCTCGGCGCTGCGTGCCGAAATGAGTGATTGTGTGTTCTATATATCTTTATAATGGCAGAAATTGCATTTTAAAAGGAAAAATGTCACATTTTTTGGCGCTTCGCGCCGTTTTACGACGATGCTTAGTGATTTTGCCCTTTGAGACCTAGAAATTAGCTAAAATATATTCAATACTAGCAAAGAAAAATGCTCCGATGGAACAAAAAAGATGAATATACTTGGAATTGTGGATTATTAAGGATGTAAAAGGAGGGGACTAGGAATAATCTACCTAAAGTCGCAAAATCTGCTAAAAATCACACTTTCTCTAAGCAACGCAAAAAATCGAAGTATATTCTGCGGCCAACAGATTAAAATAAATATTTAACCATAAAATGATTGAAAAAGCAGCACATTAGCTACGCAATAGCTATGGGAAATGATGTTGAGTAAACTAACTGTCTTTCTAAGCCAATTGAATGAATGGTTTAAAACAGTAGGAAACACTTAAGTTGACTTGAAACAGACTAGATGTAGGTACACTAGCATGCCCTTAAGGATTGTGTGCACTAATCAATCGGCCGCTGCTTTGCTTGCTTTAATGCTCAGAACAAAATAAAACAACTTTAAATACAATACCACTTAATTTTCTATAGATCAGGATACGAAGCTAGTCAGCGTTGCTACTTGCCATTAACTTAAAAAAATAAACATTACAGATTTCGTTTATACACTCTTATCTGAAACTTTGAACATTATTTAAAAAAGACACTTTTTAGAGGCTGCAGAATATACTTCGATTTTTTGCGTTGCTTAGAGAAAGTGTGATTTTTAGCAGATTTTGCGACTTTAGGTAGATTATTCCTAGTCCCCTCCTTTTACATCCTTAATAATCCACAATTCCAAGTATATTCATCTTTTTTGTTCCATCGGAGCATTTTTCTTTGCTAGTACCCCACTTTTAATTAGCATGATTTCAGTGCATCAGTCAGCAAACACATACAGTAACATACCACAATAATGACAGCAGTCCAAGAACGCGGAAAACAATATTGTTCTTAACATAAATTAATTGCCTCTAAATTTAAAAAATGTTGTTTTAAAAAAGAGACTCCCTAGATTTTATAACCGTCTACCTTTTGAAATCAATCAGACTGCATAGAATTTAAAACTGAGTTAGATATGCTCTTGATTGTCGGAAGTATAAAGTTTACTATTTTTTATTAGCTATAGTAAATATATGTTACATTCTAAACAGTCCTGTAAGTTATAGAGGTCGTTCCACATTTAAATTAACTTGGAAACGACATATAACGTACCTACGGGACTTACTTAAGTACCTGGCTACACTTAGCGCTGGTCAAGTTGCTAGGGCGAAACGCCGGACTCAACCACACGACCCTCAATAACTACGGTCTCAAACTCCTCGGACCTAAATTCGTCCGTACCTACGGAGCTATTGGCAGCTATGCCCTAAAAACCTAACGCAGTAGTAATTAAGTAGCCCCGGAATTTTGCCCTAGGTCAGTTGACCTATTTTGGACCAAAATAATAATTAACGCAAAAAGCTTTTTTAAGTTGTTTTCGCCATAGAATACCTATGGCGAAAAACTATTTCTTTTCTGGTTCCTAAGAGCACAATGAACAGTGAAAACAACAAAAAAGAGCTCTAAACCAGCCAGTCATCTTACATAAAAATTATGAAATAATTTTTATGATTTTTTAAATTGAAATTTGGGTGTTTGAATTTGCGATAAAGAAAATAATCAAAAGACAGTCACTTGGATTATTTAAGCCGAGTAATAAAATAAGGGCCGTCCACCAATTCCGAACTAAACGCGATTGATCAACAAATGAATTGTGCAAACTTTACAAAACTACTAAGTGTAGAGAATACTAATAGTCAGATTCTCAATTCTGATTTTACGTGGAAAAAAACTAGAATTTTACTTTATTTTTATCCTATTCGACCTCGCCCGACTTCTGAACAGAGAAAGTGGCGAACAAAAAAATGTACAAACACGTATTTTCCACTGTCCACCACATTGTAAACTTTAAAAATCTGAACCTAACGCCCATTGAATGTAAATAATTTCGGTTCGGGCCAGTTTGTTGCCCTTTGATTGTAGTAGGTTTGTATGTGCCAAACTTATGTTCCGCAAAATATTTGATATGATTTATCAATCAAAATACGAAAAAACCTGTTTTTTTTCGCCCATTTTACACCTCAGATTTCGAACTTTACACCCCATTAACAACTCAATATAACGTTTTTAGAACGCGGCTCGCTTCGACGTGTAGCCATTAGAAGTTACTTTATTTCTATTTTATTTAATTAACCCCAACTTTTGGCACAGAAATCTCGGACAAAATCTGTTTTTTTACTCATCCACTAGAGAGTAAAGTTCAAAGCCCTGGTACTAACTGCGTATTGATTGTAGAAAAGTTTGCTGGTAAGCACAAGATAGCCCTTGATCCGAAGTACATTTCTGTCAGAAAAAATTTCCTAAAACTATAACTGGAGTTGTTGGCAGACATAAACATGTCGAAAACTCGGTTAAAATGTGTCTTTTCGCACCCAGATTTTCGCACTCTTTACACTCCCATTCGAGAACTGAGGCGAAATTCAAAAAACGAAAAAGTGTTATCTGCAGAACCTAAATAGATATATGAGTCAAATGAAGTACATGGTTTTGCCAAAAGAATTTGAAAAAATGAAAAAAGTCAGCATTCAGAAGATTCGAACCCATCATTCTTTGTTTAATACCGCATCCGAGAACGGAGTTGTCAATCACTGCGCCAACTCGACATATCAGCAGATTTCAGCTTGATTATCCTATTTTGAAAGATATTCATCATTCTACTGAAGTTTAAGAATAGTGCATTTATGATGATAAAAATAATTATTTATTTAAGACGAGTCAAAAACCTCTGAAATACGAAAAATCTGATCAAAAATATGCAATACGGAGTTATCTATCGGCATTAGAAAATAGATGTAGGTATAATTCAAAGTTCACCTCTTTTACCTCAACAAACACTGGCTGTAGAAAAGTTTAAAGGTCAGATTCGTTATTCTGACCTTACGGAGAACATTTAAAAAAATTCATCATCCACGACGCTCTGGGCGCAAAAATGCTTCTCGGTGTAAACTTTACACTTGTGCTAATACCGCAATATTGGGTGTATAAAAGAAAATAAACTGTGATCTGTAACGCTAAGGTCAGGGCACCTTTTAAGCATAATTAGCATGTTCCGCCTACTTAGCGGAGTAGTTGAAGAGATATCGTTTTTCGTCTCGAACCCTTTACACTAAAACGATCACAGATCAAGAAATATTGCGTTATAAGAAAGAAAAAAGAATTGATTTGAGATTTTGCAACCCTCTACATTATAGAACCGATAGGACTGCACAGAAACCAAAATTGAGTTAGATAAGCTGAAGGACACGCAAAGAGTAAAAAACGCGTATACTTTACACTTTTGTGCAACAACCATTGAGTGTAAAGTAATTTTAAGGTCAGATTCGTAATCTACAGCTGGGGGGGCAACATTTTTAAAAAAACATTGGCAAACCGCAGATTATTTAATTTTTTGCTTTACACTTTGCTCGCTCATTGCTAACTCAGTATTGAGTGTAAACAAAAGAAAAAAAACACGGGCATCGAATTTTTTAATCATCCATCGATTAAAAAAACCGCACCTCCCAGGTGTGTGCCGTTGTTGCTGTGAGGGGGGACACAAAGTTCGCACTCGCTGTGATAAACATATAAGAAAAAGGATGGCCAAGTATATTATAGGTAGCGCTATCGCGCTATCTATTATAATAAGTTTAACATATGTATTCATTAACTGCAGTCTTTTCCATTCCAAATGGTGTATTTCCGATTTACGGCTTATTAATGTACATGATTACAATAAAGCTGCATATCTTTGTCGACTTCTGTGCACATTAGTGTGATTGCTGGTTCATTTTAAACCACTTTTGCTGGCAATTTACATCGATTAAACGATTGCTCTCCATGTGCAAGATTTTGTGAAACATATTATAAACACGGCTAAGAAGGATTTAACTTTAATGCAACCCATTTTAGACAAAATTACATCTCTTCAATGATCTAAGGACACTTGAACATAATTTTTAAATCACTTTAGATTACTTTTGAGGGTTAACAAACTCACTTAATTGATGTCTCACATATGAATCCTTGAAAATTTCTTGACTTCAGTTACATAGTCTCTGCAAGTCTATCGAATTAAGGTTAAGACGTAATGTAAACTTTACACAAACACATAGCGTAAAGAATATTTTAGTCGGATTCGTAATTTTGATATTGCTCCGATATTATTTTCAATATTTATGGAAAAATGAGTCTCCATAATGTTTTGAAGACAAATAAACATTAGGTTTAAACCACTTTGCAATACTGCTGAGTGTAAGCAAGAGCGCCCAACTGACGTATATATTTCATTCCCTGTAAATTTTTAGATCTCAGGAAAAAAATTTCGCTTTTTGCAATGCTCTAGAACAAAGGCTAACATGCAGTGTAAAAATTACTCGGATATTATGATCAACATTCATGAAAAAATTATGTCTCTACAATGGTCTGAGGACAAATAAACAATGAATGTAAACTACTTTACATCACTGTTGGATGTAAACAAACGCGCCTACGTGACGTCTCACATTTGATCCTTTGAAAATTTTTAGACTCCAGGGAAAAATTAGGTTTCTGGAATGCTCAAAAACCAAGATAAATACATATGTAGTGTAAACTTCATGTAAACACCTATTGTAAAGAAAATTTTGGTCAGATTCGTAATTTTGATATTGTTCCGATATTACGATTAATATTTATGAAAAAAATTAAGTCTCCATAATGTTCTATGTGCAAACTAACAATTGGTGTAAACCACTTTACAACACTGTAGAGTGTAAACATATGCGCCAGACTGGCATATCAAATTTGGTTCCTGGTCCATTTCTAGACTTGATAATCGTGTCCCT
>JAVLUZ010000574.1:0-171865 GCA_036768485.1 Mermis nigrescens
GGAAGATAAAGGCATAGCCCACAGTACACTATCATAGATAGCTACTAGTATTGGCTATGTGATGGCTATCGCGAACTGCTAAGGCAGGTTCGCCTATATGTGTAACTCTCGCAGTTACATAAATCAACCGTTAAATGCATTGGACTAGCAATAGAAAAATTTGCGAAACTTCCACTTAGCTTAGTGGTAGAACGTGTGATTGTCATGGAAGCAACACAAGTTCGATTCCTGCTGCAGGATTTTTATTTAGCGCACATACTGTAGTATGTACGTCACAGCACTGTTTAGATGCATGAATCAAGTCTATATGGACGGTTTAGTGTATTAAAAATGAAAGAATAGCAGCCGCTCGCGCCCACTCAAATTTTGTGTAAAGTTACAGTAAATCACCTGCATAGTTGGGCAGTAGTATACCGTGTCTCCCTGGGGTGTGACTATACAATGATGAAAGATAGGCAGAAGCTGCGCCCTGGCCCAAAATTGAGGTCGCGCCAGGGCGCAAATGGGTTGGGAACCTGCCCGGACCAACCAGTATGCCTAAGGAGTGCCTGGCGAGCTATCAGTAAGGCTAGGGGATGCTGGAGGGTCCTGAAAAGGTGGTTTCTCCTCATTTTATCGATTTTTTTACAGTAACAGTTGGTTCCAAAACAACTTGTTCCGAAACAACATTGGCAGTGTGTGTGTGTGTGTGTGTGTGTGTGTGTGTGTGTGTGTGTGTGTGTGTGTGTAAGTGTGTGTGTGCTGGGGGTCCGCAAGCGCCACCAGGGGTCACATCACAAGCGCCACCTAGGTCCACAAGCGCCGCTGTGTTCACTATAGCCATTATAGCAATTTTAGTATGGGGGTTCATTACAGTTACGAAAGTAGTCAGCTATTTTGTCATAAGGTCGCAGCAATTATTATCTATGCGCAAATTAATTATTTTGATGGCCTTTGGCCCTTCATAAAACAAAATATTGCCCGAGTATACTTTAAAAATCTCGTGTCTTAAACTGATTGTTGCTCATTATTTAACGGCTCTGTTGTGTGCTGGGGCTTGCGGACCCCAGCTCAGGACAAGGGGTATTACCCTACCAAATTGTTTTTATTTTAAACTTTTCTCCCTCCTGGGACTGTAGGGGTAGATTGGAGATATCTGCTCTGCATGTCATGGAATGCGCTCGTGCAAGAACTTTGAAAGCCTGAGATTAGTTAACAACTTTAGATCAGCTCGCATTATCCATTTGATGAAAAAATCTGGCTGCAAAGTTAATACTTGCATCATATGGAAACGCTCTTTCATGTCGAGACACAATCATCCACTGTCAGTATTGAAAAATTCGGCACTACGTTTCGAATTTTTTTTGTTATATCAAGGGTAAGGTCTTGGCCCCGACGACAATGTTATCTTTATTTTACCTTGACAGATAATAGGAAAGGTAAATAATGTTGTGTCTTATCGTATTTATTTTTGGAAAGTTTCTTATCTATTTCTCAACGCAAAAATCGTCAAAATATTATCTAATCTTCTAATGATGATGACTGTCCAGATTAGAGCTCGCTGTTGTTTGAATAAATTTTTAGAGTGCTAAACTTATAAGGAATTAAAAAATTTCTGAAACCAATCAGTGGTTGGAAAACAAGCTAAATCATCAACTTGAGAGTTGGGTTGAGATATGTCAACTGACCTTGCAAGCATACCGGGGTTAGGTAGGTACTCAGAGCAAGGTTGTAGGGCGTAGCTGTGGAGACTTCCGAGCAAGAAGCGGTCAGCAATATTAGGACCGAGGAAGTCGAGGTCATAACTTATTGAGGGCTGTTGGGTTTAGAGCCGAGCTTTGTGCTTGCATAACCTGGCCAAAGCTGAGAGCAGTATAGGTACCTTTAAGTAACTCATGAAGGTGAATACATGTCTGTCTCTGTGTTGCTTTACTAAAAGTCAAGGAGCACAGGGAACACCTCTGTATTTACTTTTATAGAGTTCTATGAGTGTTTACATTAGAGTCAAAAGACTGCTGTATTTACACTCTGAGTGACGGTGTCTAAATTTTCTGGGACAAGGCACCCACCATCCTTTCATCTATATTGCCTGCTTATGCCATGCCTCTTTGACCAAAATCTGTAAATCAGTTAGTTTTTCACCAGAAAGTAGAGTGACAAAGGCTTGGTGATGCAAAAAAGGCAAACAGAATTGAAATGGATGAAATGCAATTGTGAGAACGGTCTAGGACGTTTTGGCGACGCCGTTTTGGCAACGGCCGTTTTGGTGATGGCCGTTTTGGCGATGGCCGTTTTGGCGCTGGCTGTTTTGGCGCCAGCCGTTTTGGCGACGGCCGTTTTGGCAGCAAGCCGTTTTGGCGACGGCCGTTTTGGCGACAGCCGTTTTGGCGCCGAACTGAAAGTTTCCCTCAAAATTGCTGGAAATTAACAAGAAATTCTACAATAACTTATTTTTAACGCTCAAAGAACTAATGTTCTCATTTTAATCAGATGTTGAATCAGTTTTACAGAATCAGAGCAGAAACTTTTCACAGACCTATGTAATTACTTGTACATTTGTAAATTTATTCATATGCATGCCTATAGTTCTGTTTCATTTATTGGAGAGCTTGTTAAATGAATTTAATTCGCATAAATTAGGCTACAAAAGTGATATATGAGCATGACGCAGACTTGCCTCTTAGCAATGTCAAAAAGTCATCAAAAATCATCAAAAAATTATCTCGATATATATACTGTAATCTTCCCTCTCTCATTAGTTTAAAACACTTTAGAAGCCAGTTTAAACTTTTTTAAAAGCTCTCGAACAAAATGAAACCGACTACACATTGCATAATCTGTTACATTTTAGCTCTGAGATCTTTGAAAAATTGAAAGTGACTACAAAAGTAACTTCAAGCTGATACTCATAAAAAGTAGAATTGATTCAGAAATTAGAATGCCCAGGGCAAGGTTAAGGATCATGTAACGTGTAGTACCTACTATACATAGATAGCAAATCGGGTGAAACGCTTTACGACGATTGACTGGATTATTGTTGTCTACTTTCGAATCACTATTGTGAAAGAAGTCCAAAGAATTTTGAAACAGACCATTGGTGGTCCAAAGGATTTTGAAACAGACACCAAGCCAATTGCTCACGTAACTATGGATATGTAAAGTGTTGTGGTGCATACGTACATAGGTACACCTATTCCTCATGCCTCCTTGGAAATCACACAATTACCTCCGCGCTCTCTTCCTCTTTTCATCTCATGACTGTTGGATAAAGTTTAAGTAAAAGATTTGGTACTTTCTTCGCTTTATCATTACATTCCGTCTGCCTTAACATGAATCGGCATCTTCGATCAAAACCTCTGTTGTGGTTTTAAACAATAAAAAATGAAAAGTAGAGTAGATGTCGCACATGGATAAACTCGAATTTTTTCACTTTATTTTAGTTCACCTAAGACAGAATTGTGTAGCACCAAATTACCAATTTACCAAAGTAAAAAATCGAATTTTAGTAATTATATATTAAGGTTGGTAGATACCTACATCATTGATAAAAATGATTTAGATCAAGCAATGAGAGCGCTCACGCCCATTCGTGATAACTACCTATGTATATATATGTTTAATAGGTACCTACCACCTATTATGAAACCGTAGTGTGCGAAATATGGAACGGGCTCCTGTGCTCACATTATTCCAGCAGTTTACAGTCAATTTGAGCACGTACATAAAGCTGATGCGAATTAACACTAATTTTTGAGCTTAATATCATCAATCAAGCAATATCCATTGGCTTATACCCCCAAACCCCCAAGCCCATCTTGTATGTAGATCAGTCGTTAGCCTCATAATTCCTTAAATTTTTCCGGCACTCTGCACCGGATAATAAATATTAATGACATTTACTTACTTTTTGCATTTTTTGCTCACCAAATATGTATAGTCTGTTTCACATAACTTTGTGCTTTTATGTTCACGATTCTAAGTTGTTGTAAACCAGAATTTCATGCACCAAGTTATGTGAAACAGACTATAGATATGCATGTGTATGTTAGCTCTCAAACAATTTCAATAGCAGAAACAGCTATGTACTTCAGCATATGTAGAATGCTAAAACAGTCTTTTTGAAGAAATTTCGAAGAGAATTTTAATTCGGCGCCAAAATGGCCGTCACCAAAACGGCCGGCGCCAAAATGGCCGGCGCCAAAATGGCTGGCGCCAAAACGGCCGGCGTCAAAACGGCTGTCACCAAAACGGCATCGCCAAAACGGCATCGCCAAAATGGCGTCGCCAAAACGTCCCATTTCGTTGTGAAAACACTTTTAGCAATTTTGGGGGCGATGATCAACAAACAAGGGAGGAAATGGGACAAAATAGCCAAAGAACACATCATTGCGCCAAATTGACTCATAAACGCGGCCATAATATGTACATACGCTCCACACACAAGAAATTTTACATCATAAATTAAGTTTTTACAAAAGGAATCTCATGAAGATAAACAAATGTATGGTGTTTATATTACTGATTTCATCACAGCTGTAAAACGCCCTAGATGTACAATGGCTAATGTACTACACATGATATTGTCACAACCCTACTCCTGTGACCGTAAAAATCCCTGCCTTAGGCAATGTGCTACAGTATTATTTAGAAGTACAGATTTTATTATAAGCAGAAAGAACTAAAACGGGCCGAACAGACTAATACTAGCCCCACACAAATAGCCAACTGAAATCCTCAGGCACGCCTTCTTTGCGTGTGTGCCCCTTTGAACTTCTTTCTTCATGTCAGACCTTCTTCGACTCCGCCCTTGCTCTTCCACATCCTTTGCGTGCATGCTGCCTTACTTATTGTATAATATGTACATAGTAAATGCGTTACTTTTTCTACTGAAAAAAGAATACTATATATGCTTGATCTACTTTTAGCATGTTGCTTTTAAAATCGCATGTAAAACCATTTTACATGACATTTTCACCCTTCAAAGACGAACGTCCTCGTTTGTTGACAAAAAGACAAAAACATGAAAAAAACGATTTTAATGCGGATATTAAGCATGCGAAATGAAAAAAACTACATTTTTTCTTTAGTATGATGCAATTTACTGTGTTGTTAAGATGAAAATATAATGAGCCAGTACAATTTTTTATATAAAAAATAATTTGGTGCTCGTACTTTGCGTAGAAAAACGTTCTATTTTTTTCCTCTCCAAGTGTATCTTATGTACTTTTGAGCAAGGTGAGAAATTCCAATAATAACCGTTAGGTCTCATTTGACCCATTTTCCAAGACTCCTTTCAAATTGCATAATGAATCTCATGTGTGTGGTTACTAAATGGCAAGAAATTATGTGTACGCTGTTTTTCAGATTCTTTGTGTAGGATACTTATTTTCAGAAAATATAGGTAGGTAATTACTATTTGTTTTCTAAGACGTACGTAATATGAAAATTCTATTGAACAATTACAACGTGACCTATGCAAAAAAACGGCAACACTTGAAAATAAAGCTAGTAATTATGTTCTTCAGATACAGATGTCTAATTCTCCAAAACAACGTACAAATAGTAAACATCACACAAATTATTTTATGTGCATACCAAAAATCTCTGGCATTGGAAAATTGCCAAGAAATAATACGGCTAAAATGTTTGCTGAAATAGTAAAACAAATAAAATGCTGATATTATGCGCGATACATGTAAAGAATTTGTGGGAGGTTATTTAATGATAAACAAAAATATTCCAATTTATACAGAAGCATAAGATGTGAATGAAAAATGAACAAAATGTGATTTTCTCTTTTTATGTGCACTGTTATCAAAAATATTTCGCATTTGCTCTGGCATGGAAGTGCATTGCAAAAAGCTTGACTTTCTGAGCCTTTGAAATATAAGGCACGTTTTCAAAATGCCAGTCGCTATGATTTGTCATTCCTTTTTTGTACGTTGGCAGCAGTAAAAGAGTGTGCCTCGGCGTCAGCAACAATATACGGCGTTTTTGGGGTTGCCATATACCAGGCTCCAATGTCAGGGTAATTTACGGTTGAGGAGTTGAGGTAATCAAAGATGTCAACAATTTCGCCAGGTGCAATGGCGGGACGTCGTGTGCTTCACCTGCTCCATTGTCTCTTGCTCTGTCATTGCTAATTTTTGTCGTTCCTCGGGCACTCTTTGGCGTATTTTCGGCAAGTGGCGCCGACTTGATTGAGGGCTCTTCATCCCATTCACTATCCGAAATAAATTTGATGGTCTCACCATCTATATCGGAAATATCGGAAAAATCATGTGTCACAATACAATCGTTGTTTGACTGTTCGTTTTTGGGCATGGCGCTTAATTCATTCTCTAAATCAGATTCAACAGAGTGTTGCATATTGATTTCTGAATCGAATGAAGTGGATTGGTTTTCTTGTATTATTATCTCTGTGTCATCTATATCATGATTTATGTTGTTCACATTTTGTGTCCGCGATAAATCATGCGATGTGTTTCCTGGGGGTCTCGGAAATGTGTCAGTGTTTCGAGGATGGTTTTGAGATGCAACTCTAGGGATACTGCTTATATGTTGTGGGCATGCGCGAGATAAGTGCCCAGATTGATGGCATTTATAACAGAAAATTGCTGGCGGTCTCTACCAGCATAGCTCTGATTTGTGCCCTGTTTGAGAGCAGTGTCGGCATTTAATTCTACAATCTCTAGTATTATGATTTGTTTGTTCACAAATCTGACAATGCATGCTTTGATTTTGAATATGTCTTGAATTTTGTTGCCTGAAAGCAAAATTTCAAAAATTTGTGTTTTGGCGCCTATTTCGGTCATTTGAAGTTTTTTGAGCTTGGTTTAACATAATAGAAGTGAGTAGCTCTAGCTGATGTGCTATTTTGTCTAATGCATTTTCTGCATTAATGCTAGTGCAAATAGGCTCTGGTGCTCTCCAAAAATTTGTCTTTCATAATTTGAGATTCTACGTAATTAGCGGCTTGTAGAATATTTTTTAAAGTTGCAAATTCGCGAAATTTTATGGCTTCACAAACATCACTTAAAATGCCTTGCAAAAAATAGGTTTCATTATCGTATCTCTATCATTTTGCTGCAAATTTGGATACAAAAATTGCGCCAATTTTTTCAAATCTGAGAGAAATTCTGCTATTGTTTTGGACCTTTTTTGCGTACGTCCTATTAACCGCTGTTGTTGTATATCTGTATCTCTGTGATCTGAAAATGCATTTTGTACAGTTGGGGACACACACAACTAATGTCCCTTATCCGGTTGTTTTTTTTAATTTTTTGCATTGATTTTCAACCGTTTCCATCCGTTTTTTCTAACCAAATTATTTTTTCAACCGAATGGAAATTTCAACTGGCGGCTAAGAATAAAACCTTTCATTAAGTCTCTGTCCATGACATCGAAACAAAATGCTGTCAATCAATGAATCAATTGTCTGCTCTTGATCATACTGTAGCTAGTGCACCGCTGCACGGGCACAGTCCAAAATTGCAATAAATCTAACCTCTCTAGTTCATCACTATAACGCGCCTAAAATACATAAACCTTAGTTTTATTTGATGTGCAATAATAGGATGAGTGGACAGAGAAAGACAATGTATAACCTATTGCGTTACTGCATAATTAATTAGTGCAGAAGAATGAATATTGCAATTGTTTGTACTTGTACATGGTGCTAATTGCCATGTTTTGGTAGTAGCGTGTTTTACGACAATGCTCTTACTCTTGCGTCCTATACCGACATACATACGCTTTATTAATGTTTGTGATAAAAAAGCCACATTTCCCGCTCAAATAATTTATATCATTTAAGTCATTGAGAGTAATCGAAATTAAATCAACTTATAAATCATGGTTCTTTACCTGAAATAATTTTAAAGCTAGAAAATTATCACTTTGCTTCACTCGCTCAAAAACGTAAATAAAACTTTAAAAATGTGAAATCAATATTGGAGTTTTCTCTGTAAAGTCGTGTGTATATATCAATTGAGATAGGCAAAAATAATGGTGTTTTAAGCGTCTCGACAAATCTATATGTTGGAGAAGAAAAATTGCACATGAAAAATGAAAAAAAGTTCTGCCTTATTCATGGCTCACATACAGAAAGATTATTTGTATAAGGGATTTCTAAACATTTCATCCGACGACAGAAAAAATTTATTTCTTGCTTTTGTAATTAAATCCGGCAGCTGAAAACATAGAAAAGCAATGCAAAGATTCAAATTAATTTCGTAGAAGCAGTCGAAAATTTTTATTTATTCTACTGGATCAATGAAAGCCTGCGATATTTGATTGATAAAATGATTTAAAAACATTAAATCCGACGCCGGCCCGAAAATTTATTGTTCTAGCCGCTGGACTACGCCAGAAACTCATTTTAGCACTCTTTCATGCATTTCAAGAAATTTAAATGTTTTCCTTCAGATGACTTGTTCAACAATAACTTTAATTTTTGGGTTACTGGTCCCCCACATCTATATATTTCTGAGAGAGAGAGAAACGAAGGAAATGATAAAATTTGGAAGTGAAAATCTGAGGATCTGAGCAGGCCTGAATAAACAAAGATTAAGCTTAAGTTTTGATTATGAAACGGAAAAGTTCTAGTAATACAATTTGTGTGACTCCCTGGGGTTGGAGGGGGGTTTGCTGCCTATGTATGTGTGCTGGTCATTCCTTGCAAAATAGTTGTGACATGCCATAATTATTATTCTTCCAAAAAAATCGTTAAAAATGTTCTTTTTAAAGCATTTTTGTGATTTTTGGCGTAAAATATCGGATTTATGATATTTTTCATGATTTACATTATTTATTTCCTGACTAATCCTGGGTTTTTTGGGATTTGTTCGAAATTTTTTAGACTTTCATATTTTCGAAACATTAATATTATAATAAATGTTAAAAAATTATGTTTTTTGGCGCACTAATCATCATTTGTTCAGGAAAGATATTTTCTAGTATCTAAAAATTAAATGGGCTGACTTAATTCCCTAGAATTTTATAAGCCTGAGTAAAATTAACAAGTAAGTGAATATCAGCATATATATATATATATATATATATATATATATATATATATATATATATATATATATATATATATATATATATATATATATATATATATATATATATGAAAACGAATGATTAACATAATGAAATTCTAATAAGTCATAGATGTGGGAAAGTAGGTTCAGTCCCAGAATTGATTTTTTTGCACGCTTTTATAGCAATTTTTACTATTTTTCGATCGAGACCCACAAAATTGGTTTTTGCCCACGTAGACATAAGTGCTTAAAATCCGAAAAGAAACTCATAGTCCGTTTTGCATTAGGTTGCGTGTTTCATTTAATGATTTTCAGCTCTTTAGAAACGAAATTTTGTACAATGCGTTGAACTGACCCACATTTTCCGTAAGCTAGTCAATTAATGGCAGAGCAAAAATTTGTTAGAAAGAAAACTTTATGAGCTGAATTAATTGTTTGGATTCATATAGGTACCACGAAAATTGTGACATTGATTTATCTTAAAAATCCTAGCCAAATTTTGCAGTTTTGGGTGCAGCGACTTTGGTTGTTTCTGCAATATATAGCTATTCCTCAGGCAAACATGGGTACAAAAACGTAGGACAGCATCATTTCCTAAATGAGGTACTTTGAATAATATAAATGACCTATACCTCCGCTGACCATGTGGGATGTTTCCCATAAAAGCAAAATAAGAGTGAACTTGTTGCAATGCTACAGTAGGTATACCTAAATACCTCAATAATAAAACACACACAGTGCGCATAATTTACGCATTACTTATACTTACTACTATATAGAGGTTTGCAAAGCTACGCTTCACCTGCCTAATAAATTATTCGCACAGATTCCTGCTGCGCGTCAGAATAATAAAATCTTATTTGTCCACACAATTGGCTATGGTTAATTTCACTAAAGATGAGCCGCTAGTTGAAAAAAGGTCAGTTGGGGTTTCACATAGACCCGAAAACAACCGTTTTTTCATCGGTTGTTTTTTCATCAGTTGAAAAAGAGGGACGTTAGTTGTGTCCCCAAATGTAACGCACTCGATCTTGACATTGGTTTCCCGACGCAGGATGATATGGGATATAATCGTATATGTATGTATCTGTGTACACAATGTAGATTACTATTCTGGATTTTCTTGTTTTTGCATTGGTGATGGGAACGCCTATTTATTTTAATATAAATATTTGTGATTTTGTTCACTTTTCGCATGTAGGTATTTCCCTCACAGCTTCAAGATAAACATGGGGGCAGCTATATACATAGGTGGACAAAAAACAATTTGGGCTTAAATGTCAAATTTTCTTTGAATTTCATTGTAATATACCTACAATATATCTCCATTTATATTTTGTTTTTTTGGAAATCAAAACCATAGGCTAAATTTCTTCATTTCAGACATATGATCAAAAGCAGCATCAGCACGACTGTAGGTAGGCGGCTTCAAAGTTCTAGGGGTGCTAAATTTTTTAAAGTCAAATATTGGCTTTAAAAATCGTACTATGGCAAAGTAAACACCATTTTGAACATTCCTCATCAACCATTGGCATCAAAAAATCACGAAAAAAGCAAAAATTCAAAAATTGAAATTTCGGCGGTATTGCTGGGTATTTTTATTTTCATGTTAGGCATTTTGCTTTATTGGGGTACATACCACATGTGGGCTGGGTGGGGGGTAAGCATCATACGTGGGCAGCAAGAAATTTCTGGGGGGTGCAAGATTTTTTGAAGGTCAAAAAATGGCCTTAAAAACGATGGTATGGTGATAAAAACACCATTTTTCGACGTTTCTCATCAAGCACTATCCATTAGCATCAAAAAATTGCGAAAAAAGCAAAAAAAATTTTCAAAAATTGAATTCTGGGGGGTATTTTGGTTTCTAGGGGGGTGCATACCCCCTAAACCCACGCCCAGGTGTGGTAAGCATCCCCAGATGGCCAAATGCATAACAAGAAAATGGAAATAATCAACAACATAGGTGGGCGGCTCCAAAGGTCTGGGGAGGGGTGGTGCAAAATTTTTTAAAGTCAAATATCGGCCTTAAAAATAGTGCTATGGCGAAAAAACACCATTTTTGAACGGTTCTCGTCGAGCTCTATCGATTGGCATGAGAAAACTCGAAAAAAGCAAAAAAATTCCAAAAACTGAAATTCTGGGGGATTGTCGGGTATTTGCCATTTCTTGTTGGGTACTTGCCTTCTGGGGGATGCATACCCCAAATCCCCCGCGCCAGAGTAAGCCCAACAATACCCCACAGTTCATTTTTGAAAAATTTTATGTTTTTGGATTTTTTGATGCCAATCGATATAGCTCGACGAGGAATGTTCAAAAATGGTGTATTTCATCATAGCACCATTTTTAGGCCAAAATTCGACTCTCAAAAATTTTGAATTCCCCAGAACTTTGGATCTGCCCACTTATGGTGCATGCCAAAACCCCCACGCCCAGGAATGATCACCACCACGATTATTGTTCTGTATTCATAAAAAGCTATTTCTGACGTGAAAATGCGAATTTCGGACCAAAAACGGCAGCAACCCAGCACATTTTAAGTAGTCCTTATAAAGTTTTCAAAAATTTCCGATAGCTGAAGGTTGGCTAAGACTTTAAACGTCTTACAAGATTTTGGATTGCTGAATAAAGCTATAAGCGTTTAATTATTTTTGTAAGAATTTTGGCCCGTTTTCATGACTTATAAGCACAATTGGCTCAGCGTGTTTATGTATACAATTATAGCCTTCCTTGAAAAAAGCCGAGGAGGATGAATAAATCACATTAAATTACCTTATGAGGAGACTGGCAGGTGCACCACTTGCTTTAGCAATATTGTCTGCATCACTGGAGTTGCTTAGCAGTAACTAGCACGCTTGTGAAAATTTCAATAGACTCATTTTTTAATAGACTTAAATTTAATTCAATTTTATTAAATTTCCGTTTAACCATTTTTGTGGCCTTACGCATGCGGATTAATTGAATTCAAGAGAAAACCATAAAGTTAAAATAATCAGACTCTGTACCTGCAAGTATTTGACTTCATTCCAAATCATTTCTGGTCAGTCTGATATCCCTTTGATTAACGGCACTTTATGTAGGGTAGTTCATTCAAAATCTCATTCATATTCGAATTCCCCATCCTTCAAAAAGTCTCCCTGATTTTTTTCGTGACTCTAGCTACAGTAGGACGTGAGAAAAAAGTCCCATTTTTGGGACGGTCGTTAATAAGTGTATGTCCCATTTTTGGGACGGTCGTTAATAAGTTTACATGTAGGACGCTCGTCAATAAGTGTACATCCCATTTTTGCCATCATTTTTGCATGGAAAATTTTTGGGATTGACGTTCTCTATATAGTCTGATGTCGTTCCAAGGCGATTCTCTAGTTTAGATACATGCAAGGTACATATAGGTAGGTATAGGTACCTATGTACCTAATTGGACTGTAAAGCAGCTGGTTTACATAGGTAGTATCAGGGACGGATGGGGGGCAACCGCCCCCCATTGGCCCGAAATAATGCGCAAATTAACTATTTTTGAGCGATATTCGGGTAAAAACGGGCAATTTTTCCGCCCAAATACATAAGGTCCCATCCCCCCCTTAGGGGTACCGCCCCTCCCCTTAGGAAAATCCTGGATCCGCCACTGGGTAGTATGTATGTACGTACAATTCTAAGAGAGAATTTGAGCAATTTCTGAAGGTAATAAAGGTCATGAAGACATCAAGAGAAAAACAGAGTTGCTTTTTCATGCTGTCACTTATGAGCGCGCGTCCCAAAAATGGGACTTTATTTTTCGATTTAAATTTCTCAAAGGGTATTAGCCGCATTTTAATTATTGAGATACCGTTGGAAAGCCCTGAATGAGCTCTACAGCTCGTGAAAATTCCTCACCAGAGAAACAAAAAATTGTGGAACCCGGGATGACCAAAGTGGCGGACAAAAAGTGAGGTTATTTCAATACAGTATATTTCAAATTTCACACTACTAACATAAAAGAAAATGCACATAAACTTGCAGATCTTGGACAATGCTTTCGAATGAACACTCACACGCTTTATAAGATTCCATCGTTCTTGAGTTATTTTGCAGCAAACTTTGTGGAGGAAAATGGGACGGGCGTTAATAAAGGGATAAAACGTCACTGTAAATCCGTAGATATATTTAAAACTTATCTTGCTCTTCTGCTTGTCAGTGCTTGCAAGTAGAAACAAGCAAAAAAGTTGTCTTGCGATAATGCATTCTATGACCTATAAGTTTGCTTATTCATGCTTGCAAGCAACAAGCTGCTAATTTTCTTATAAAATCGCTTTTTACTTATCAAATCTTGCAAAGATCCTTGTCATTTTGCTTGCGCTTGCTTATGAATGCGTATAAGCAGAAAGCTATGGTAGGCAAATAAGCAAGATGGTACAAGCTATCTTATAAGAATTTGAAATCTTACAAGATTACTTGTAAGCAGTATCATTTGCTTATGAAATCGTGCAATACCATAAGCATCAACAAGAAAAAGGATAAGATTACAAGAATCTTATAAGCATCCACCCGACGCTTGTCAAGATGCTATAGGCATTATAACGTGGGATAATATGTACGTAATAGATGCGTTACTGTATCTACTGAAAAAAGAATACCTACTAAATATGCTCGGTTTACTTTTAGCATGTTGCTTTTAAATTCACATGTGAAACCATTTTACATGACAATATTAAATGCTGACATAACTTTGATGGTAGATACATAATTAAGCATGCACAAACATGGGAATTCTGTGGGAGAGTGACGAATGTACACAAGTACATTTTTGTCGTCAAAAATGGTGTATGCACGTCAGAAGGACAGTTTTTTAGCGTTTCTGACGATACATAACTTTCTTGAATATAAAAAACTTAAAAAATCCTAACCACTTGGGGTAAGTCGAACAAATTGTAGTCAAAAAATGAACATCTGGCGTGAAACGCCAAAAATGCGTCATTTTCGAGCAAATACTTATAGATAGCTGAAAACGTCTAAAACAGCACTTTTTCTAAGAATTCTCTGAGACTTTTGGAAAATCGCGCATTCTGGGGGCTCAAATGATTTAGGGGGGGGATGAAAACCTTTCTGAGGATATGATATCACCCTTAATCCCACCCTTTGCAGAATCATGTATGATGGTAATAAATGAATAATGGATGTCTGAAACCAGCGAAGTGACAAGTGCTATAGTAGTACTCCTAAAATGCGGAAGCAATCTTACCATCGTATATTGCGCTTACGGACAGCTCGTATGTCAAAAAATTACAAAATATGAAAAGATCAACAAATAAAAAGTATGTATGACGACAAAACGCGGAACAATGAGACATAAATTCAAAAAAGACTTAAAGAGGATAAACTTGTATGCACTTGTTCTCGAAAAAAAGCGTAGATTAAAATAATAAGCGGAATAAGATACAAAATTTTTCACGCACGAGTTTAAGTGCACGAGTTTAGGGTTTTCTGACCACACCTGGGCGTGGGGAGGGGGCGGGGGTTTGGGGGAGTATGCACCCCCAGAAATTAAAATACACCCTAGAAATCAAAAATACCTCCCAGAATTCAATTTTCGAATTTTTTTTTCGCAATTTATTGAATGCCAATGGAATAGTGCTCGATGAGAAACGTTAAAAAATGAGTTGTTTTTTGCCAACCCGCAATTTTTAAGAGCATGTTTGACCTTTGAAAAAAATCTTGCACTTCCTCCCCCAGAACTTCCTGTGCCGCCCACCTGTCTCCTGACCCGCAGAGTGGTTTCTAACCATACGAGTGCATGTACACCAACAGCATTCATGAGCTAAATCTGGAAGGGGCATATGACGTGGACATTTATGACTATATGTACCTAGTTCCGCATGTTCCACAATTTACTAGAAGTGTTCTTAATGCTTCCATGTTATATAAAAACGATACCTTCATTTAGAAACGTCAGAAATATATCTTTCGGCACGAACATACGGTTTTGAGTCAGAATGCAGAATAAGAATAACTTTTTTGTGTGATCTACCTGAAGAATGGTTGTGCGCATAATGTATACCTACTACCGCAGATAGGCACCAATAAAATTCTGGGGGTTTGAAAGAGTAAAAATTGCAATCAAATGATCAGAGGCGGATATATAGGGGCTTTCTGAGCCATAAGGTAGTACCCAGACTTACGTGGGCAGCATCGAAATTCTGGGGGGAGTTGCAGTTTTTTAAAGGTCAAGAATTAGATCTTAAAATGGTAGTATGGCGAAAAACACACCACTATTCAACGTTTCTCATCGAGCACAATAACTAGCACCAAAAGGTTTTTGTACGAAAAAACAAAAAACATTTCAAAAAAATTGAATTCTGAGAGCCCTGTTGGTTTCTGGGGCCTAGATCGGGTTCTGGGGGTATTTGACCTTCTGGGAGGATGCACCCCGCTGCCATGCGCGCGATGCGGTAGAGAGGACAACTCACACCGATTTCTGGTTGACACGCAGCCCGATTAACGAAGGAGCATTAGAGCAAACACATAATAGCTGCCAGTGTAATGAATTTATGCATTAGAAAATGTCATATTTTCATCAATTTTATTTTTCCGCCACTGCAACAGCAGGGCGAAGTGAACAGGATTTGATTGTCTATGTTATGATCCAATTTCATGGGTTAAGTGCGATTCCTCGTCGAAATTTAGAATTTTTCCATTCAAATTCGACAATAAAGCAAACTAAGTGTAAAAAATGCGCTCATTCCGGAAACACATCAGTACGACGAGAGAAACGTAACAGATCGTCACTGTATATATTCCAGGCACATTGACTCACACTACTACAATGGAAAGAACAAAATCGCATCCAACAATTTACACAGAAGAATCATAAATATAGACGCATCAGTTTACACAACCAAGTCCATCATATACCTATGAACTATGTTAACAAAGATACATCGCAAATACTTGAATCACGTGCACAGCTTCGAATTACGTGCACAACACAGCTGAAAATTGAAGTAATATTATGCAAGGCGAGACGGAAAAACGACCCGAACAAAGCGTTGTCTTACACTTTGGGTTTACACTATGCGGGGAAGGCTACATTGTTCCAGTTAGGCAAGCCATGCATGTGCTTGTTGGGCTGTTATCAGAATAAGTTGACGCTTGATGCGATCTGCTACAGTAATCACGACGTTAGGTTTTCAAAATGCATTTTTATTTTTTTGTTTACAATCAAAAGCGGGTGACCTCAGCTACCGCACATTCCAGTAATCTCACTTTTATTTGACACTACAGTATGTAAACAAAGCCAAAATAAGAGACTTCCCTAAGTGGACTGCGCAACTTTTGACCCTATTTTCCCATGAATCACCTTGATGCGATGCCTAATGTGCCCATACACAATATATACAAATAATATCAACATCAAAGGTCATCGAAAATGCCCTTAGAAGAAGGGTATCTAGTGGCCGATGATTGGCCCGACATGGCCAGGGAGTCGGTGCCGCCGAACCACTGATTAGCGTCTGCGGTAAATGGGTCGTCATTGCTGGTAGATACTGTAGCCACGGGTTCGGCGTTTTCGACAATCAACGCCTTGTCGCCGTAATTCGGACCAGACGGTGGATCTACAGTACCACCGGGGAACGATCGCTTATCTGCAACAAAAAATACAAGCTACAAAATGAAAAATCGAAAAAATAAGAAAAAAGCGCAAAAAATGCAAATATGTATTAGTACAGGTCAAGACCATACATGATCTGGGGGGAGGGTTTTCACCCCCCGCAGAATCATTTTTCACCCCCCAGAATTGGCGATTTTTCAAAAGTTTCCTAAACTTACCTGAAATTTGGTAGAAAAAGTGTCTTTTTAAGGGATTTTGGCTATCTATTTGCTAAAAATCGCCAAATTTTCGGCGCTTCGCGCCATATATTCATGTTTTAAGCGATGTATTGGTCAATTTATTCGACTTTTTCCGAAACTTTTTTCATGATTTCATGCTCTAGAAGGATAGAGTATCGTCAGAAACGCCAAAAAAACGATGTTTTTCAACGCGTACCGGCCATTTTTGGGCCCAAAAATGGAACTTTAGGTTTTCACCCCCCCAGAATTCCCATACTGTGCATGTATGGTCAAGACATACAGCAAAATTTTAGTAATTTGAAATTTGAAACCAGAAGTATATTTTTACACCAAACGAATTTGCATTGAAATAGCGGTATGGTAGACATGTGTCGTAAGTTGAAATACTTCACACAGTGCATGCGTGCACATATCGAGGGGGTGAGAGTGGGTATTACACCCCCGCTGTAGCGGCCGTTATTTAGTTACTCTCGAGCAGTTTGAGTCAAAAATAGAAAAATAGCGTATTTTCAGGTGATAAATTGAAAATGCACAAACACCGCTTTATTCTAGCGAAAATCCTAAACTCTTCCCCTCCTATCCAACCTGACCTTGTGCATCTATGCACAGGTGATATCCGGCATTTTCCCAAAAATGTTCGAAATTTAAAGATTGTATGAAATTTACGAATTCTCCGATAATTCAAGATTTTTCCGAAAAAAACAAAAAAATATTATTTTCAGTTTCTAGAATAAAAAACTGAAATAATTTCAACTCCCGATTTGAATCGAGGTCTAGGTTATAAAATTGTCGATCCACGTAAATTTTTATCTCTTCCTTTGTACTGTATAAGCACAAATGAGGATCGCGTGGAAGAAAAAAGATGCGACTAGTAGTTTTTGAGTACGAATGGATTTAAGGATTTTATGTTCCGAGTAGCAGTTGAAATTACTGTGGCTTGACCCAGTGCCGGATCCAGGATTTTCCTAAGGGGGGGGGGCGGTATCCCTTAAGGAGGGGAGGCGGAACCCTTACTTGGGCGGAAAAATTAGCTGTTTTAACCCAAAAATCGCTAAAAATAGCTCAGAAATCCTTAATTTTGCGCACTATTTTGGGCCAATGGGGGGGGCGGCCGCGCCCCGCCCCTTAAATCCACCCCTGGCTTGACCTCGAATCTTGATCTTTACCTTGACCTTGACTCTGACCTCAGGCTTGTCTACGACCATACATAATCTAAGGATCGGGGGCTAAGGGGGTTTTCAATCCCCTCCCACTCCAGGAGAATTTTCACCTCCCCAGAAATTCCCCCACTCACCTAGAATCCGCGATTTTTAGAAAATTTCCAGAAATTTCATAAAAATTCGTAGAAAACGTGTTTTTTCACGCGTTTTTAGCATCCTGTTTGCTCATTTCAGTGCTTCGCGCCATATACTCATGTTTTGACTGTACTTTGTTCAATTTATTTGACTTTTCATTATTTCGAATTTTTTTAAAATGTTTCTATGTTCTAGTAGGATGGAGCGTCGTCAGAATCAGCAAAGAACGGTTTTTTTGACGCGTACCCATAATTTTTAAGCTAAAACAGTACTTTCTAATTTCAACCCCTCAAATTACAATGCTGTGTATGTCTGACCAGCAGTGGCGGATCTAGGATTTTCCTAAGGGGGGGGCGGTACCTCTAAGGGGGTAGGAACCCTGGCTTGGGCAAAAAATTAGCCGTTTTGACCCGAAAATCGCTCAAAAATGCCTGATTTTGCGCACTATTTTGGGCCAATGGGGGGATGGGGGCGGCCGCCCTACTCCCCGCCCCCTTAAATCCGCCCCTGCTGACCAGGACTCCAAGATTGCTCAATCTTACAAACCTCAACTTTAAAAAGATATAACTGACACTTAAACAGGCTGCCGTCAAGTCAGTCTTGATCCTGATTAGACACGCAGAGCACAGAAATTCTAGTGGGGTCGGAAAGAGGGGTTTTTAAGTCGTTTTGGGCTGAAAAATTGGTGAAACGCGTCAACAACAGCGTTTTTCGCTATTTCCGACGATGCTCCATCTTTCTAGAGCCAGGAAACACTACAAAAATATTAAAAATTTGAATAAATTGAACAAAATAAGGTCAAGAAATATGTATATGCGGGCACGTCTCTCTGGGGGTTTGAATTGTGGCGGGGGATTCGGACCCCCAAAAATAAGAAAAAATCGGAAAAATAGAACTTTTAAACGTTATTTTGAGCTATTTTTGGCCCCTTTGGGCTTAGTCCCCCCGAAAATTGGTGTTAGTCCCCACAAAATAGGACGGCCAGCTATTTGCCTGTGTATATGGCGAGACGCGCTGAAAATTTGTCAATCTTAAGCGGATAAAAGATTAAAAAACCTCAAAACCGCATTTTTACAACGAATTTTTCGGAAACTTTAGAAAAAAGGGAAAATTTCTGAGAGGAGGAGGGCAGGTGCTAAAATTCCCCAGATTATGTATTATCTTGACCGATTAAATTAGACCAAATAAGAATAAAATTAGCGGAAAGTAAAAAAATTAATTGCCGACGTTGAAAATTCCCCAAATTTCATGCAATTATTACTAGAGAACAGTGTATTTTAGCGTCAATATGCTGTCAAGTGTATTTATTTTAAAATTCTCTCCCATTCCCAAATATTTCTAAAAACAAATACAGGCACGTAGTAGCTGAGCGTCCGATTTGAGGGGGGGGTGGACCAACACCAATTTTGGGTGGGACTAAGCCCAAAAAAGCCAAAAATAGCACAAAATAACATTTAAAAAGTCCTATTTTTCCAATTTTTCTCTGAATTTTGGGGGTCCGAACCACAGTTTTTTTTTGTACTCGGCAAAGATTTTTCCCGATGTACAAAGATTTTTCGGGACCGTCTTTGTACATGTACAAAGATTTTTGGGAAGACAAAAATTGCAAAAAAGGTCTAAAATTCGAAAAAATTTCGGCGCTTCGCGCCGAAATGAGTAATTGTGTGTTCTATATATCTTTATAATGGCAGAAATTGCATTTCAAAAGTAAAAATGTCAAATTTTTCGGCGCTTCGCGCCGTTTTAAGACGACTCTTAGTGATTTTTGCCCTTAGAGACCCAGAAATTAGCTAAAAGACACTACGAAAAGTCGAAGAACTCTGTTTTTACCACACTAAAGTCGCTGCTATACCATATTATAGTGCCCAAAAATTTTGTGTGCACAAAATGTGCAAAGATTTTTAGGAAGACAAAAACTGTAAAAAGATGTAAAATTCCCACAATTTTCGGCGCTTCGCTCCGAACTGATAAATTATTTGTCCTATATATCTTTAAAATGGCAGAATTTGCATTTAGAATGGAAAAATGTCAACATTTTTCGGCGCATCGCGCCGTTTTCAGATAATTTTTAGTAATTTTTGGCGTCAGAAACCCATAAATTAGCTAGAATACACTACCAAAGATCGAAAACCCTGTTTTACCACACTAAAATCGCTACTGTACTATATTATAGTACACAAAAATTTGCATGTACAAAATGTACAAAGACTTTTGGGGACCATCTTTGTACATGTACAAACGGACCTTATACAAAAAAAACACTGGTCCGAACCCCATTCCCCAAAAGATAGGTGCCTGCAAATACTAATCAAATGTTGCCCTTTTATTATTTTAGTGTCAATCAATTGTTTCAATTTTTAAAATCAGAATTCTCAAATGCACGGGTGCCCAGATTGCATGATTGAAATCAGCATTTAAAAAATATTCAATCAAAAAGCATAATTTGTAATACAGAAGAAAATATAAACGGACCGGTAAATGACTGTAATAATAATAATAAATACGCTGTTAAATTTAAGCAAGCCCAAAATTCTTAAACAATTTAGATAAAAAATATTGAAAATTAATTTTGAGGGAAAATCTAAAATTTTTAACAAACCCAAATTACGACGCAGCGGCCTCGACGGATCGTGATCGGAAAGCTTTTCGCGCCAAAATTCTTCTCTGGCCTCCCGATCGTTGGCTCTTTGTAGCTTGTTACGTTCTGCGCCACAGACAAAAACATATGCGAATACAAAAGTAAGAAAATTATATATAGAATTATATATAAAAACCAAAAAATAAAAAATAAAAATACTAATGATAATAATAGTAATAATAATAATAATAATAATAATAATAATAATATTATCAATTATAATAATATTAATAATATTAATATCAATACAAATAATTATAAATAATAATAAATAATAATAATAATAATAACAATAATAAACAATATCTGAAACTTTTTTTTAATCATACGATTATCGACTTAACAAAATTCCATCAAGTATTAACCTTTGCGCTACTAACTCTTTTGATTGAATAAAGTTTCCTTGAAATTATCATTTCATCACTAACGGTCTTAGAGGTTTTTTTTAAATAAGTTTTTAGTAAGCAATGTTACCTCGCAATGAATTTTGGCTAATGAAGCACAAAAGATATCAGCAATTAAAAGCGTGTTCTTTATTGGACGGAAAGAAAACATATAGATTAACCCTTTTTTTTCAAAATTGCGACCCAAAAATACATGGGATTTGCTCCAATATTGGCTGTTTTTCCAGATAAAAATTATCGTGATATTTCTGTAATTTTCTTGTCTTATTTACTTATGTATAAGAAACTTTTGTATTCATGTATTCACTAAAATCATAGGTAGCACGTTAGCGCGCACCTATAGTATGCTCGGATACCTCCAACATATGCCCATCACAGCTATAACAAGACACATATAGGTGTGGATTTACTTAAAAAATAGATAATCAAAAAAGATTTCGCAGACTTTGTTGTTTACACTCAAAACCGAGTGTGCAGTGAGCCTGTAAACTTTTGGCGTAATGTTATACCACATACATATCCGAATCTTTGACGGGTTTTTTAGCCACCATGTCCACAACTCAACATGCATGCCTCATACAATTGAATGGTATAAAATTCTAGAGAATTGAATTCTCTAAATATACATTTTTTTCGTTTTCTAAATTTTGCATGAGATATCGAGGGTAAGTGTAAAGAGTGTAAAAATTTGCTGTTGTAATGAGATTTTGGTAGCATTTTTGACTTCTTAACGTCAGCAAACAAATCCGGTTATGAGTCCCAAGAAATTTTTTCAGATATAGAAATTTACTGCGGCTTAAGGGCTACTTTCTGCTTAACAGCGAACTTTTAAACATTTAACACTGAATGGGATCTGAAGTTTTAACTTTACACATAAAAGGATGGTGTAAAAATAGGTTTTGTGTAAGAATAAACCACCAATTTCTCCGGCTATGAGTCAGGAGATAAATTAATAATACACGTCGCAGCAAACTGCATTTAAAAAACGCAATATTGAGTTATTTATAGGGTGTAAAGTTCGAAAGCAGGGGTGTAAAATGGATGACAAAAACACATTGTTTTCATAGTTTGAGTGGTAAATATCTCAAATATTTTGCGGAACAGAAGTTTTTCACATACAAACGTACTACGATTCGAAGGCTACAAACTGGCCCATACCGCATTTCTTTACACTCTATAGGGATTCAGTCAGATTTTTAAAGTTTGCAATACGGTAAATTATGGAAAATACGTTTTTTCCGTTTTTTGTTCGCTACTTTCTCCGTTTTAAAGTCAGATAGGTCAGATAGAATAAAAAGGAAGTACTTTTAGAGGAACACACGTCACAGCTAATCGCGTTTATTTACATCAATATTTAGCTTTTAGGGAAATGTAAAATAAAAAATTCCGTGTTTTAAACGAGTTTCTGTCTTGTTTTTTTCCGCCAACTTCTCCGGCTATGAGTCTAGTCATAATCTCAAGTCTGAAAATGTACCAGGAATCCTACGTGCTATGCCACTTGGGCGTGTTTGTTTACACTAAACAGTGGTGTAAAGTCGTTTACATATAATATTTATTTGTCTTCAGGTCATTGTGGAGACCTATGTAATTTTTTCATAAATGTTGATAGTGATATCAGAATTACGAATCCGACTAATTTTTTTCAGAATGTCATACGAGACGTCAGAATAACGAATCTGACTGTTACATACTTTTCTCTAAACCCAGTTATCGTATACAGTTTGCACAATTCATTTATTGTTAATGTGTTCTTTACACTACAAATTTGTTTGACTTCCAGTAAGTTGCAAAACGCCAATTTTTTTCAAATTATCTTCATTAAGGTCAGCACTACGGATTTGACTGTATGTTTTCTTAACACCCAGTAGTTATGTAAAGTTTACATTGAAAATTAAACTCAGTTCCAGAGCATTGCAGAAGCTTAATTTTTTTCAAAATGTTCCACGTAACGTCAGGATTACGAATCAAAGTGTAAGTGTTCGTTACACCCAATAGTTGCATAAAGTTTATGCTAGAAACCTTTGGATTGTTTTCCACGTTCTTGGATTGCTGTCATTATTGTAGCATGTTACTGTATGCATTTAATTAATGACTTACTTAAATCATGCTCATTAGAAGTAGGGTCTAGCAAAGAAAAATGCTCCGATGGAGCAAAAAAGGCAAATATGCTCGAAATTGTGGGTTATTAAGATACTAAAGAAGTGACTAGGAAAAAGCTACCTATGTACATATAAGCCTAGAGTCGCAAAATCTGTTAAAAATCAGACCTTCTCTAAGCAACGCAAAAAATCGAAGTATATTTTACAGCCTCTGAGAAAATGTAAACTTCTTTAGATAATTGTCAACGCACCACATAAGAATGTATCGAAATGATCTAAAATGTTTAAATTTTGTAAATGCTTGCAAGTTGCAACGCTGACTTGCCTGACACCGTGACTGATAGAAAACTACAATTATATTTAGAGGTCTTTTTTCTGTTATCAGGAGCATTATAGCAAGCAAAGCTGACATCACTTGGTTAGTGCAACAAACCGCTGGGGGTAAGCAAGAGTACCTATGTACATGTAGTCTGTTCAATATAAGCCTACGCGTTTCATACTGCTTTAAGCCAACAATTTATTTGATTCTCGTGAATGCATTGATGCTTGCTATGTATTTCGTTCAATTGGTTTGCAAAATCTCTCCTAGTTTACTTCATCTATTATCCCAAAGCTACTGCATAGATGAAGTAGCTGCTTTTTCAATCGTTTTTTATTCAATAGTTTATTTCAATCTGCAGGCCGCAGAATTTTCTTTAATTTTTTTCCGCTGCTTAGAGAAATTCTGATTTTTAACAGATTTTACGACTTTAGGCATGTAGCTTTCTCCAAGTTCCCTTCTTAAACATTCTTAGTAACCTATGTACATAGAATCCCAATTATATTCGTCTTTTCTTTTCCAATGGAGCATTTTTCTTTGCTACATAGTTAAATTGAGATTCGCATTTTATCATATCACTCATTCAATTTTTTATTTAAAATTTTATTTATAACTAATTACTTTTTGTTTTAATTTGTTTTGTCTTCATTTAACTCGCTTTGTTAATCTAAATTATTTTACCGCATTTAAATTATCTTGTCTTGAACTTTTTGAATTGTTGTCTTTCTTTTATATCTACTTCTAAATCATGTGATTAGGACACCAATCTGCATTTGTAAGCAGACGATGCAGCCAGGGGCGGATTTAGGGAGGGGGGGGGCGAGGGGGGAGAGCGGCCGCCCTCCCTCATTGGTCCAAAATAGTGCGCAAAATTAAGGATTTTTGAGCGATTTTTAGCGATTTTCGGGTTAAAACGGCTAATTTTTCCGCCCAAGTCAGGGTTCCGCCCCCCCTTAGGGATGCCGCCCCCCTAAGGAATATCCTGGATCCGCCACTGGATGCAGCAAAATTTGAAGATGATTGCTTAAAAATCGCAATACGGACAAAATAGTGCTAAAAATAAAAAAACGTATACAAAAAACTCAATATTTTAATTAAAAATTATTATATATTCAGTGGAAATTGATTCTTACCCGCTGACACAAGGGCTTTACCACCCTGCACCAACTCTGACGTCATTTCATCGTCATCAATAAATTGCTCAACGCCTATGTAATGAAGGAATCGGGCTGCCAACCTAAAGTAAGTGGCCAAGCAAAACACAAGGATGGCCATTGGAAAATACACGTTAAAGCCTTTGGCTATAAAGGCAACGACGTCCATGTGACCCATAAACTGCAAAATGCAAAATTGAAGTTAACGCTTTTTACAATTAGGCAATATTTAATAATTTACAATGAAAGTAAGCTATGTGAGTCTTTTAGGAATATAAAAATTTCAAATTTAAAGTAGCATGTATTATATAATTTATGTAACAAAAGTTTTTACTGAAAAAACAATAAATAATAACAATAATAATAATATTAATAATAATAATAATAATAATAATAATAATAATAATAAGAATAATATAATCACGAATTGATGGCCCAAGTTCGCTTTCTGATGCATTTTCAGGTTTTGGCTCTTCTTCATCAAAAACAGGTATATTTATAATCATCCCTAAAAATATGCGACTCCACGAATGATCTAGAGGTGAGTTTGAGGGTTTGCAGAAAGGTCTTTGGCGCCAAAAATTTTTTACATGTCGCTTTACCCAGAATTTTCAATTTTGCTGAAAAAAATCGCAAAAAACGTCTTCTTTTAGGCAATTTTTTTAATTCAAAAGCGCGGCGAACTCCTCTTTGGACAGTCTTTCGATTAACTAACTCGATTTTTTATGTTTGTGAGAGATTTTCTTATATTTTCAAAATTGCCTGAAAATGGTGTTTTGGATAGATATTTATCGTTTACGTGCTAAAAAAGAACTTATGAACAATTTTAGCTGTAATCCGTCCGAGGACATGCACCCTAAGAACTCCAGAAGGTCAAATACCCAAAAAAACAAAAACCAAAATACCCCCCCCCCAATTTTTTTGTTTTTTTCGCGATTTTCTGATACCAACAGATAGAGCACGATGACAAACGTACAAACATTGAAAAATGGTGTTTTTCCGCCATAGTACAACGTTTAAGACCATTTTTTGACATTTAAAAAACCTTACACCACCCTCCCCCAGAATTTTGGTGCTACCCACCTATGCTCTCGCCCCTCCACGCTAAGAATGTAATTTAAAATCAGTGTACACGTATTAGGTACATACTTACTGAAGTATAAGCCGTTTCGACAGACATAGGGATGCCTGTCACGTGACTATCCATGTGAATCATTCCAAGAAAATTCAAGCATAACGGAGGAGTCAGACGACAAAATACCCTAAAATCAAACCACGAATGCCCCGTTTTTATAGGCACGTATCTCTGGGGGGAAATGGGGGGGGGGTTCGGAACCTGGAAAAATTTAGAAAAATCGAAAAATATGACTCTTCAAAGGTAATTTTGTGCTATTTTTGGCCTTTTTGGGCTAAGTCCCTCCAGAAATTGGTGTTGGTCCCCTCAAAATAGGACGGCCAGCTATGTACGTGCCTGCGTATTCAGTGAAGCGACATACGAATACCGCATGCCAATTGAATTATTTAATTCCCATTTTACATCCGTCTCTAAAAATAGCCGGAAATCAGGAATATGATATCACTTCGCTATCGTACAACATATCCGGGCACCAAAAATGCGACAATTAGTCAATTTACATCAATACAATCAGAATTATGGCATATGCAAATTTTCACTGTAAAACGCATAAATATACGCCTGAAGAAACTAAAATTCATTTAATTCCAAAACCAAGAGAAAATTCAACTGAAGCCAAGAAGTTTGCTTAAATCCCTTAATATAAACCGTATAGAATTGGTTACATCGCGCTTATAATTCAATAATCAAAAACGCAATACGTAAATTGGGTTTTCTCCAACGAAAATTCAACCGTTTACTGTTTAATTTTATAAACTTCTGTATATTAAGCATGATTATGTACTAATACGATCACGTTCTACATTCAAAGCAGGAAATGGAAGGAATCAAATTTATTAAATTAAACACTTCAAGAAGTGTCTTAAAAATACGTACGACGGCTCGAAATTTCGGGTAAGGTCCCGGGCAATTCTTAAGGAGGATGGGCCGGAGGGTTGCAGGGTGAAAGGCCAATTTTTGGCCGAGAACCACCTAAAAACATTTAATTTTTCTCAAAAATAGGGGGGTTAGGGCGTAAATGTTATAGCTTTGCGGGAGGGGGACGGCCAGGTTAGGGTGGGAAATTTTCCGTCCCCCTTATTACATGTACGTCCTTTGATCTGATACAAGAAGCTGAATAAAGTATAGTAAGCACGTAACAAAGGTTGTCGCATTTAGATGATTATATTTATATAATTATAGATACATTTATACAATCAACAAAGTAATGTTTTTGGAACGGCAAAATGTATGGCCAAGGTATGTATGTACTTCCCAATTATGAATCTGCGTGCAATATATGTTAATTTTCTCTATAAAACAATGCAGAACAAATACTGAAAATGACTGAGTTGACAAAAAAATGCTAGACCATTTTAGCTTTGAAAACACTGTAGTTAAGTTCAGGGACATAACCAGCCGGGGGGGCCGTTCTCGAAATAAAGAAATATTCTCATTTTTCACAAAGATCCCCCAAAGGAAAAAATTAATGATTCTCGAAGTTTACTCATAAGAAAGCCAAAATGCGTTTTTAGCACCCTTTTGAGCTACTAAACATAATGTTTTTCGGCGCTCCGCGCCAGCTTTCTTATTTTCTATCTTATTTCTTACCTTGGAAGCCTATATTTAACTTAAGACTAGCGAATATGTCACAGAGTTTCGGCGCTTCGCGCCGACTCATTATTTTCTTCATTCCTTTCCTTTGCAAAACCGCAAAATTAAATGCAAAGACAAGTATTTCGCGATGTCTAGGAGTCAAGCTTTAACTTGATATTGAGAAATGAGTCGTTTAGATAGCTTAAAGGATAGATTCTTGATATGCAAGTTTGAAATCAAGCAAGAAAATTTTTCAATTGTTTCTCCACCATGGCATAGATCCGGTCGAGAAACGCTCAAAAATGCAATTATTTTCGCCTATCTCCTATCGCTCCTCGAGACATAGGACTCTAAAAGATTTTGCCTCCTACCCCAACGGAATAAAATCCTGATTACGCCCCTGGTTAGGTCGACCCCCTTGCCAAACCGCACTGACTTCCACAGAATAACATTGCAGTGCGGGTGGAATCATCGCGATTTTATATGCAGAGCATCACCGGTCCGGGGTCAGATAGGGAGGTTTTAAGACAAAATGACGTAAGCTAAAATAGCATTAAAACTACGTTATTCAGTTATTGCCAATTTGAGAACCTTGGAAGAAAATCTTCAATTTTTAATCAGTTCTGGCCTCCATTTTGCCTCAATTCCCCCCAAAAATTTCCTATTTCTCCATTCTGGGATCTACGCCAGACATCGTACATGCACGCGGCCAAAAGTTCTGGGAGAGATTAAATCGAGTTTCCTGGGCGGCGGGGGCAGTGAACGATCAATTTATATGGCTAATTATGTCGCTAAAATGATGACTTTATGTTGACTTTCTTAGATAGTTTTTGTTTTTCCTTACCCTACCCCGTCACATCCGTTAAAATGCTTTAATTCGCCGTATTTTACTGTTCTAGAACACGGTTTTTTTGTATTCGGCAAAGATTTTTCGCGATGTACAAATACTTTTGGGGACCGTCTTTGTACATGTACAAAGATTTTTCGGACGACAAAAACTGCAAAAAAGGTTCGAAATTCGCCAAAATTCTCGGCGCTCCGCGCCGAAATGAGCAATTGTGTGTTCTGTATATCTATATAATTTCAGAAATTGCATTTTGGAAGGAAAAACGCCAAATTTTTCGGCGCTTCGCGCCGTTTTGAGACGATTATTACTGATTTTCGCCCTCAGAAACCTAGAAATTGCTAAAATACGTAACCAAAGGTCGAACAACTCTGTTTTTGCCACACTAGAATCGCTAATGTACCATATTATAGTACCAAAAAATTTGTGTGTACGAAATGTACAAAGACTTTTAGGGACCATCTTTGTACATGTACAAACGGGCCTTGTACAAAAAAACAACACTGTTACTAGAATATTCGTGACTAAGTTCGGATGAAGAGAATGATAATAAAAACGATAAAATGGGACTATCAAACATGGACCGATTAATGAACAAAAAGTGTCAAAAGGACAGAGTGCTACTCGAAGAATAGTTCAGCTTATACTACTTGGCATCATTTGGTGCTCTACAGGTTTTAATCCGCGAATGGCCTGAGCGGGGTATGCCTTTTAAAAGTTGTGGTAAGGGAATACCCCCATCCTCCCAAGGTTCACTTAGGGGGAGGGGGGCGGCACCAAAGTTCTGGTGGGGTGCAAGATTTTTTCAAGGGTAAAAAAATTGCCTTAAGAGTGGTAGTATGGCGGAAAAACACCATTTTTAACGTTTCTCATTGAACACTATCCATTGGCATCGAAAAATTGCGAAAAACCTAAAAAATTTCAAAAATTGAATCCTAAGGGGGTTTAGGTTTCTGCAGGATGGATTTTGGTTTCTGAGGGCTGCATACCCCCACCCCCAATACCCAGGTATGGTTGGGGGTCTTGTAGACCCCAGAACGGAAAATGGGGCCAAATGAAAGGCAGAAACGGATAATAATTTTAAAAAAATTCTACAAAAGTGCTTCAAATTGACCAGAAAATGTGTAGTGACGATGTTTTAACGCTATACTAGTGATAATGTAAGTTTTTGTGGTCATTTTGGCAGAAAAAAGCTCAATATTTGATACTTCTTGACTGACTGACCCCAAGATTGACCATACTGTACATCTATCTTCTTCCTGACCCCAAACCCTCTATGTGCATGTGTGGTCATCACTAGGCCTTTCTCACAAATGAGCGACGGGACCCCGGCAAAAAATTTTGTCCCAAAATGTCGCAAAAAATTATTAATCCCGCACAATCGTCAAATTTCTGCAAATTGCTTGTAAATTTGACTCATTCTTCATCGTTCTAACCAACTTTTCCCAATTTTGCAACCCCACACATATGATGTATGGGCATGTCGGTTTAAACTAGTGATGTCCTGGGCACCGGCACCGGGCCGGTGCTAGGCTGGTACCGGCGCCGGTGCCGGTGCTAGATGAAAGATAAAAAATTAGTGTAAAAAGAATAATTGAAGCTCATTTATCACCAATTTAATGAATACAGGCGCAAAAAGGTAGCATTTTGTTAATAAAATCTTCTGATTAGCAAAGTGAAGCGTTTTCGACTGAACTTCAGAACAAGTCTTCGAGCTATAAAAATGAATTATTCATTTAACGAAACACATCTTATTGAAAATATCAATTGACAGCAAGAAGCGTGGACACTAATAGATTAAGTGAATTAAAATTTATAAACATCGACATATAGAGTGGAAAGTTCTTCTAATTCTACCATGTGTAGGCAAGAAGGATGAGTACTACAGAGTAGTTTTCAACTTAATTTCATCAAATCCATTTTTATTTTTCCATTTTGTGAGCAGAAGACCGTAAAACGCAGCTAGAATTTTAAAATAGTTTTTATGCAAAAGTTTTTCCTGAAAATTATTCAGAAAAAGCTTGTTAAAACTTTGTAAATGAACTTCTATGTAAGTCTTTTGCATTACTAATATATCCCATGTTTGTTTTCAGAGGCTTTTGAAAATGTGAAATGATAAACTCAAATAATTTAACCTCAAAAACTTTTTGTGGCTATTTTCATGTTTGTTTCTTACTAGTTGAAGAAACAGTGCGTTAGTTAATGTAATTAACTAATGCACTAAAACCAAATTTCGATTTGACTAAAGAATTAACTACTGCACAAGCCGATCTTGATTGCGCTACACTTAAACTTATAATACACTATTTAACTTTTATTTTTCTTCGAATTTCAATTTTATTAAAATTTTTTATTTGTTTAATGCTTAAGTGAGAAAGTTAATATGTATTCATAAATTAAAAATAATGAAGTCGTTACTAGAACAAATGAAATTTTGCCCTTAATATGTATATCCGGCGAAAGATAGGTACAAATTTAACCCTTTTTGAAGAAGCATAGTGCACTATATAATATGCTAATGATGTAGCACCGGCACCGGCGCCGGTACAGGGGGTACCGGCACTGGTAAAAAAAGCGGCACCGGGACATCACTAGTTTAAACTGTTCGAATTTTGAATAAAACGTAAAGATATCAAGACTAAGCCCACCTACTTATTCAAGGAAAAACAAATGAAGTGATCTCAAATTTTCAGATAAGCTTAATTCATTAAACAGCCATGAAAACTAGCTTACAAAGCCAACTTTCACAATTTGCATTCCCCAAATTTCAACGGAAATTTCATCTTTGCGCCATACGTATAATTTTGCTGATTTTCAACCAAAAGAATGCTCTCAGAAGGCCCTAATTCTTAAAATTCCCAGCTAAAATACGTAAATATAAAGACCGGTTATGAAAAATTAAATTATGCTAAAAAATCCAAATTTTAACAAAAAATGGTTCCTAATGGAAAAATGTGACTAATAAATATTAAGTGTGATTCATTCAGATGCATAAAAAAGCAACATGTAAAGAACTTAAAACTGCGCATTAAATTAAATATATTCATCCGTTCAAAAAATTCAATTTTTATGGTCAAAATTAAGATGAGCCGATTTATGAAATTAAGGCACATACATGATCTGGGGGTTAGGGGGGTTTCACCCCCCGCAGAATCATATTTTCAATCCCCGCAAAAAATTTTTCACCCCTCACCCGGAATTGGCGATTGTTCAAAAGTTTCCTAAACTTACCTGAAAATTGGTAAAAAAAGTGGCTTTTGAAGTGATTTTGGCTATCTATTTGCTCAAAATCGCCAAATTTTCGGCGTTTCGCGCCATATATTCATGTTTTCAGCGATATATTGGTCAATTTATTCGACTTCTTTCGAAATTTTCTTCATGATTTAATGCTCTAGAAGGATAGAGTATCGTCAGAAACGCCAAAAAACAATGTTTTTCAACGCGTACCGGCCATTTTTGGGCCCAAAAAAGGCACTCCAGGTTTTCACCCCCCCCAGAATTCCCATACTGTGCATGTATGTTAAGGCATCATGTTGATACAATAACGCTCACATGGCGCTAAATATCAGGGAATTTTCGTCACTATTGTGATGCGGATCCAGATTGTAATAGCGATAAATTCGAATGCGAAATACCGTGTAATAGGCGCATACGCATAAATAAAATATGGTCAATATAGACGCGACCTTAATATTAAAAAAATACTGAAAATTGAAATTTCTAGAAATTTTTTGAAAACACGTTTCGATTACATATTTAATTCATTATGTAATAATCAAAAAAATGACCAGTACTATGTCTAAATAGCCCTGCTCAGTGATCGGACCGAGGGTACTTTTTGGACCCTCGGCCTCGGCCTCGGCCGAGGCGACTTAAAATCCTTGCCTCGGCCGAGGCCGAGGGTAATGCCGAGGGTCAAGCTTGAATACCTATACCCATAAATAGTACTCATAGAATATTTTGTATGCACATGAACTAGAGAATAATCGTAATATTAAGCATTTATCGAATGTCAAACAATGCATTCTTATTTTCAAAAATAGTAGATCAAATGTGTGAAGGATTTATTGAATGAAGTCAGCAGCATGAAAGCATACTTAATTTAACAAGTTGCCGTTGATGAAGACTTGGAAAAGTTGATAAAAAATATGGCTGAACAAGCACTTAAAAACTTTTATTACTATAAATAAGAAAACAGTGTTGAAGAAATAAACAAATAAACGAAATAAGCTAAGTAAAGACAGAACTGTAGCCATTGTTGTGCTCGCTTTTGCAGTAATGCATGTTTAAACACGCTTTTTCAGTCATCCAATTCTGGAGTGGTAGGTAATATGACGGAAACTGCACTGTACTTTCCGATCATAGTTTCCCAAGGTCCAAAGTTGAGGGAAGGGTGAAATCCCAACATGGGGGACAAGTAAATTAAGTAATGTCTTTGTATGAGCGAACAAATTTTTGTAGATATTTTATATTAACATATTTTTAAAGATACACATTTTTACATACTGCCAGTGTGTGACCTGCAACCGGCATGCAGTCCTAAACAGTGTTTTTTGTGCAAGATACCTTTTTACATGTACTAAGATGGTATCCAAAAGTCTTTGAACATTTTGTACATGCAAATTTTTGTGTACTATTATAGTATGGTACAGTAGTGATTTAGTGTGGTTGAACAGGGTTTTTCGACCTTTGGTAGTGTATCTTAGCTAAGTCCCGGGTTTCTGAATATTTGACATTTTTCCATTCTAAATGCAAATTCTACTATTTTAAAGATATATAGGACAGACAATTACTGATGCGCCGAAAATTTTCGGAAATTTTACACCTTTTTACAGTTTTTGTCTCTCCAAAAATCTTTTCGCATGTACATACAAAGACGGTCCTGAAAAGTCTCTGTACATTATGAAAAATATTTGCCGAATACAAAAATCGTGGCCCTAAATGTGATAATTCGGCCTGAATTTAGTTGATAATATTAGTTCATGAGCTTTTGATGAAATTTACACATAAAACTCGACTGAGAAAGCTAAAACAACTTGCACTGCAAAATCATAAGTATTACAGATATTGTAATATGCCAATTAGATCTTATAATAAGCACTACTGTGCTTAGAAATTCAATGCAACATCAGGATAAATTAGTCAATTTCATCTTTGAACGGCAAAAAAAAACAAAGTTAATAAATAGTACTTACTTTGCATAAAATTTTTAAAAACAGTATGAATAGATACAAAAGATATTTAAATCTGCATAAAGATGCCTAGATTATACAAAAATTGATTTTTTGAGTGTTTAATGCCCCTGCATCAATCTAAATACATTATATTAGCGATATTTTGCGCGAAGCACCGCAAATTTTTTGAAATATCCTAAAAAATACTGAAAAACGATATAATTAATATCACTTTGTCCAGGAAAGTACTTTAACATCGTATAAAAATGGCTCCAAAAAATGCGCAAGCCGAAATTAATTTTTGGCAAAATCTGTATTTATTGGCCATTTTTAGGTGCGTTTTTGTAATTTTCGGCCGAAAATTCGTGATCATTTACCCCCTCTCCCATAAAAATGGCCGAAAACCATACGTGTAACAGAGGGACTTAAGAGAATTTTTTACCCACCCAGGGTTGGACGTCCTCCCAGACACCCTTCTCTCCAACATCAGAAAATTTTAACCCACCCTCCCCATTTTTGGCGAAAATTTGCGCTTTGCTGGCTATTTTAAGGTGCTTTTGCCATTTTTGAAATAGAATTAGAGTCGCTAATCCCCCTCCTTCTTAAAATGGCCAGGGACCCCTACCCCAAATTTCTAGCCGTTACATGTATGCCGAGGAGCCCCTCCCGAAAATTTTGAGCTGTTACATGTTTCATAGTGATAGTTTGTCTATTTACTCTTGCTTACATTCAAAAATACTGTATCACTTCGTGAAATTCTAATAGTTAGCTGCACTTTTGCCATAGTAAAAATTAAATTCAAAAATATTCAAAACGTTTTCACCAAAAATCGTCTGACAGTGACATGAGTCTTGTACCCTGAGAGGGGGTAATAACCCTCCCTCACCCCCTCCCCCTATGAAAATGTGTGTTTCCGATCCATGTAGCGAACATGAGAATTGAAACTTAGTCATCACATGAATAATACATTGGCACTTTGCTGTATGTAACTTGGTGTAACTGGGTACGCGACTAAAACCATCAGAAAAGTCTATAGGCAAAAAATAGCCTGTGTACTGCAGATGCGTTCTAAAAAGTTAATATTCAAAGGATATATTAAACTTATTCAAATTTAATTTTAAGCCTCGGCGCCTCGGCACTTTTCAGCTTAGCCCTCGGCGCCGAGGCCGAGGCCCCAAAAAACGCCGAGGCTTGCCGAGGCCGAGGCCAGGCCTCGGTCCGATCACTGCCCCTGCTACAACCGGTCAAAATGTACGTTCCTCTACTCTCCTTAACGTCAAGTTATCCGTCAATTTTCGTCCATCTGTTGTTCATGATTAGAGGGAGACCTGATCTGCACAGTGGCGGATCTAGGATTTTCCTAAGGGGGGATACCCCTAAGGGGAGGGGGCGGAACCCTGACTTGGCGGAAAAATTAGCCGTTTTAAGCTAAAAATCGCTAAAAATCGCTCAAAAATGATTAATTTTGCGCACTATTTTGGGCCAATGGGGGGCGGCCGCCCCCCCCGCCTCTCCCCTAAATCCGCCCCTGGATCTGCATGAATATTATAGATAGGCAAAAATCCTGCCTATAAGACACAGTGGCGGATCTAGGATTTTCCTGAGAGACGGGGGAGGCGGTATCCCAATTTTTCCAAAAACAGTCAAAAATTTGCCCTTAACGCACGAAATGGCGTTTTTTCGGTGTTTTACATTGTATACTTTTACATAAAATCACTTTTGACGCAATATTTTCTCTTAAAAGTTTGAAATTTCCGACAATTTTGTGCGGAAAAATCATGAAATTTCTTTGACTTTAACAAAAATTTGGCGCGAAGCGCCGGAAAATTTGTGAAATTAAGGCGGATAGACGTCTAGAAGCATGATTTACTGCTTGATTTCTTGTATTTATAGCAATTGATGGGAAACATCGAAATTTTTAATTAGGTAAAAATAGAAGGGAACTATGCAAAAATATCCGTTTCTGCTTTTAAAATTATTTTGAAAAACGCTTTGTTGATCAATTTTTCGAAACATTCGCTCATAAAGAAAATTTTAGTTTTGTGAAAGCAGACACGAACCTAAGGTCTGATAATGAAAAATTAAACAATACTCAGGTAGGTTATCAGTGACAATCATAAATAATATAATAAGCTCAAAGAAGAAAGTAGCTAGTAGTTATGAAACGGGTAACCGGAGCCGGATCCAGTATTACCCAGGTGTTTTCCGGATCCGGATCCGGAAGTTTGAATTTTTACCACCCGGATGCGGAATCGGATCCGGAAGTTTAAATCCTCACTACCCGGATCCTGATCAAGAAGTCTGAATTCCCAGTACCCGGATCCGGATCCAGAAGTCTGAATTTTCAGTATCCGGATCCGGATCCAGAAACGGCTCTTTAGGCATTCCATCGAACAAATACGGATCTGGAAATTTTCACTTTTATTCGAAAAAGTGACAGTTATGAAGTTATAGCTAGAATTAAAACAAAATCAATTTCACACAGGAAAAAGTTTTAGTTTTCCCGGAAAAATCAAGAAATAAATACTGATACTCATCAGTAAAGTTAACCTATGGCCACTTATACGTAAAAATATTTTTTAAACATTTTCACAATGCAGAAGAATGCGCTTCGGTTGATATATAAATATATACTATTCTGCTCTCATGCATAGGTGGGCAGCACCAAAGTTCTCGGGGTGTACAGGATTTTTTCAAAGGTCAAAGAAATGGCCTTAAAAATGGTTATCTGGCGAAAAAACACCATTTTTCAACGTTTCGCATCAAGCACTATTCCATTGGCATCAAAAAATGGCGAAAAATACTAAAAAAATTTGTTTTCAAAAATTGAATTTAGGGGGTCTGTTAGTTAATAAGGCGTGCATACCCCCGAAACTCCTCCACGTCCAGGTATGCTCCCATTCCAGTAAAATGCACTTTCAATAGAATGCAAGTTGCTGCAGCTTGAAGGTATTTTGTTTTTGTTTTTAATTTTACTTTGATGTATGGAGATAAAACATGGCGATCCTCTGGGCACGATTTTTTTTGTATTTGGCAGATTTTTTCAAGTGCACGTACAAAAATTTTTCTAGACTCCTTTTTAAACATATAAAATATATTTGGAAGAAAAAAAGCAGTAAAAATGCCTAAAACTTTTGAGAATTTTCGACGCTTCCCGTTGGAAATTATATTCACTTCAAATGTCTCAAAAAAAATCGAAAAACCCGGTTTTACCATACAAAACGCCTGACTATATCAAATTGCTTCATAACCCAAAATTTACATGTTCAAAATGGACAAAGGCTTGGGGACCGTCTCTGTGCATATAAGAGCAAGCACAATCATTGTGATAGTACACCAAGACCAACAACAGATGTTTTATTGAACCAGCAAGGAAGAATTATGTGTATTGGATCCGGATCCGCAAGCTTTAATTTGTACTACCCGGATCTGAATCCGGAAGTCGTGAAAATCAAGATCCGGATTCGATCCGGAAGCTGCGAAAACTAGAATCCGGACCGGATAAATTGAAAATGAAAATCCGTATTATCACTACTAGTAGCTAGAATAGAAATGCAACTAAAAGACCGAAATTATTAATTATGACGAATAAAATAAAAACATAATAATTAATTAACCATAATTTTTAATAAAATCAGTAATAATACTAACAATACAAATATTATCAATAATATATGCAATAATAATAATAATAATAATAATAATAATAATAATAATAATAATAATAATAACAATAACAATAATAATGATGATAATAATAATAATAATAATTATTAATGATAGGCATAATAATCAATAATAATAATAGATAATAATAATAATAATAATAATGATGATGATGTTTAGTAATAATAATAATAATGAAGATAGTCATAATGATTAATATTCATATTAATACAAATCATTGATAATAATAATATTCAATAATAATATTTAATGTTAGTACATAATAATAATAACAATATTAATACAGATTATGAACATTTATTATTAATACATATAAATAATATTAATAATAAAGATAATAATAATAATAATGATAATATTAATAATAAACAATAATAAGCAATTACAGTCTAACTACTAACTGAAAGAACGCGTGATCAGAGAGAAAATTGAAGGAAAAAAGCTAGGCGAATTGACGAAACGCTAATGCAACATGAAACAGCACTTGATAAATAAACAGCCATAAATAGAGCACATGTCAAAAAAATCAAAAGGGCGGGAAAGATAAAAAAGCATGTTAAACATGAAAAATAAGCAATCGATTAATTTAAGGGCGATAAAGTAACAATAAAAAGAAAAAGTGATTAAAAAAGTAATTTAAAACTGATTTTTGGCTAACTTCAATGAAATTATAGTCCGAATGATCGGCCGCAATGTGGATAAAGATAGCCGCTATTGATAAAACAGGTTTCGACGAAAAGAACGTCACTTCACACCAAACAATGATGACGGACATCAGGGCACAAAAGGCCGCAAACGCCTTTAGAAGTGGTCGTTTAAACATGCATTCCCAAATCCATTCTGTAAACAAACATTTTTCGAAAGAGCCGTTGACTCGACCAAGTCACATTTATCTGGGGAAATGAGGGGGGGGTCGTTCGGACCCCCTGAAAATTCGGAAAAGTAAGACTTTTTAAACGTTATTTCGTGCTATTCTTGGCCATTTTGGGCTTAGTCCCCCCAAAAAAAATTGGTGTTGGTCCCCCCAAAGTAGGACGGCCAGCTACGTGCCTGCTGACCAACAGACGCAAAGTGGGCAAATATCTAATCTAATGGCGGGTTGGATGATCCACTCTCCCACCAAAGTCGGCCTTCCCGCATCCTCCCGCAAAAAAAGAAATTATCTATCTTTCCCCGCATATTTTAGGAAAAACTACATTTTTAGGCCATTCTAAGTGTTTTTGAGCCATTGGACGTACGACACATCATACGTAATTTTAATTAACGGGTTCCGCCCAAATTTTTACGTATATTGCCCATTTTGTGCATTAAAACAACAGGTTTAAGTCAAAAACACAATTTTTCGAAGATTCTGGGCGGAGTACCGAGAAAACCCGATATTTCGGAAGCAAAAGGACGCTTAAAACAGTTTACTTTCTTATCTTTTCTCATGAAAATTAAAATCCGGAAAGACAACAGCCAGTGGCGGATCTAGGATTTTCCTAAGGGGGGAGCGTTACCCCTAAGGGGGGGAGGCGGAACCCTGACTTGTGCGGAAACATTAGCCGTTTTAACCCGAAAATCGCTAAAAATTGCCCAAAAATGCTTGATTTTGCGCATCATTTTGGGCCGATAGGGAGGGGGGGGCGGCCAACCCCCGCAACCCCCTCCCTAAATCCGCCCCTGTTATTACGGATAAAGCGAATATCTTAGAAGGATAGAAGAATTTTGAAAAATTAAAAATTCTCAGCTCAAAATAAGAAGATGCAGCTAAAACGCCGCTGAGAAATTAGAAGTTCAAAGAAATATAAAAGGGACAAACACGCAGGGGTTTTGTTCTAGCATATATATACCACCGAAAGGCAAAAAGGAAAAAATAAGCAAAAACTACAGTAAAAATAAAGGTAAAACTGATGAAAATACGAACTTTTATTGGAAAAGCGAAAAATTGACTAAAAACTCGCATTTAAGAAAAATTGTCGGTTTTTGTTCCAGTAATTTTTTAGCGCAGGACGAAGTAGTTCTCCATTTTTCAAGAGAAACTATGCCATTCTTGACAATTTTTTTGAATATATTATAATGCAATCTTTTATAATATATATCATTTTACAATGGACTTTCATATTTTCTCATTGTATTCTCTTGTCGAAAAAAGGCAAAAAATGATTAAAAGCAAAAGAAATAACAGAATAATACAAAATAAAAAAAATAAAAAATGACTAAAATTTTTTTTAACTTTTCATTTTTTTATCCAAAACAGAACAAAAAATGTTTAAAAAAATTTTCTATTAAAAAAGCAGGGGAAAGAGCAAAAATCCTGTAAGTTTTAGGGATGAGGGCCAGCCCTGTGTCTTTAAATCGCGACTCCAATAACAATACACCAACAAACTAAATGTTGACGGACGTGCAAAATTTGGCCCGGAATTAATCGGCCATTCACAGGATTGAGAGGCCCCCATTTTGTTCGAAAAAAATTGACGAAAAATAGCCTGAAAATGGGTCCAATTGAAGAAAAAATTAATTAGGTCACGCCCGGATAGTTTGTGCCGAAATGAGATTTTTTTTAAATTTTTTAAAGCATTTTAACAATTTTTTTAATTAAAAAAAGGCTGCTAATTAACTAGTTCGTGTGATCCGCTACCACATCCCCAAATTCGTTTATGAAATACATTAAATATGTAAATATCAAATTTAAAATACAATCTTTCATCAATTATATACCATCAAATATTAAATACAATAGCTATTATGCTAATCTTGAAGCGTGCCTGCGACGGGTGGAATTTGGAAGCGAGCAAAACATTCAAAACAGCCATTCGGAAGAGAAGGCTAAAACTCACGCATGTAACGGGCGAATGGAGGATTCCGCAAACGAGTAACAGCAGACCCAGCCAAAGCTGGCTGCCCCCATGCTCCGAAAGTCGGAAAACGTTTGACCTCCTCGTTTTCTGGGAAAAATTGGATATTCGGGCCATATATAACTGTTTTTGGGTCGTTTTTTGCCAGAAATTAGAGGTCATTCACTACCCGACCCTACCCCAAGAATGACCAGGGGCGGGGTCCAAATCCAAATTTCGAACCGTCCTATGTACGGATACCCCACAACTAAAACTGGTCTTCCCACATCCGCCAAAGGCTCCGTTTTAAGACCATTTTTAATTATTTCTTGCAGCATTTGATCAAAAATATGACATTTTCTGCCATTGGAATCAGTGGCAGATCCAGGATATTCCTAAGGAAGGGGGGTGCGATACCCCTAAGGGGGGGGGCGGAAACCCTGATTTGGGCGGAAAAATTAGCCGTTTTAACCCAAAAATCGCTCAAAGATCCTTAAATTCGCGCACTATTTTGGGCCAATGGGGAAGGGAGTTGGGCGGCCCCAAAGTTCTGCGGGGAGGGGTGGGGTCGCGAGATTTTTCCAAAGGTCCTGTCCGTGTTAAGCATTCGTTGTATTTGCAGAGACTTTTTGCTGCGTTTTTTGAATTTACTAATTTTTCGTTTCTCCGTTTTTTTCTTTTCATTTCTTTTTCTGATAAGGACCCTATCTATAAAAAAACAGAGTTAAAATCTTAAACTCAGATCCGACTTTGCTAAACGTCAGCTAAGCCGCATTTGTAAATGAGAATTAGGCCAAGCTAAAACCGCCATAATTTAAGCTCAACTAACGTGTAACAGATTCTAGTTTTGGAGGGAAAGGGGGGGGGGCTTTTTGGGACTCAGGGAGTTGCATGATTGGCAAGTTATGTTTGGCCGGAAAAGCTTCTAAAAATAGCCTCTGCGGAAACTAATGAGGGTGGATTCAAAATCTGCGTTCGGGGTATAAGGACGACCCAACATAGGCAAGGGATCCCGCGTTGCATCCATTTAATTATACGCACTGGCGGATTTAGAGGGGGCAGGGGAGCGGCCCTCCCGATCCCTGTGGCCAAAAAATATTTGGACGCAATGAAGAATAGATGCATAATATTTTGATGATTTTAGCCATTTTATCACAATATTTCAAATTTTCCGTTAAATCGCGCCGAGATAGCAGGCACGTAGCTGTGGGGGAATAGAAGGGGCCGGACCCCCCAAAATTCTGGAAAAACCGGAAAAATAGGACTATTCACACGTTATTTTGAGCTATTTTAGGCTTGGTCCCCTCAAAATAGGAGGGCCAGCTACGTGCCTGCGAGATAGCACTCACTAATGACATTCACTGACCCTCCCGGCGCCCCAAAAAACTTGTGATACGAATAGTTTTTGTATCGAACAAAGATTTTGTAGCTCTTTCAATGATTTCTCGAGTGTTTTTTAACGATTCGTTTCGATTTACGCATTAATTTTGCGAATTTTTCGTAAAAACTTTAGAAAATTAAAAAAAAATTCCTTACTTCGTTTGCACCAGAAATAATTCTGCCAATCAAAAGGCAGCGAAAAACCGATACTTAATGCAAGATATACCAACTTCCGGACAATTTTTGACAATTATAGGAAAAGTTGAAGTTCCGCCCTTCTGTCAGAAAATCCTGGATCCTTCACTGATTACACTATCACACCGACTTCACTTTCAGAGTTTTAGGAAAATCCTGGATCCGTCACTGCCGACAGGCACATATCTCTGGGAGAAATGGGGAAAGGGGGTCCGGAACCCCGAAAATTGAAAAAATCAGGAAAATATGACTTTTTGAACGTTATTTTGCTGCTTTTGGCCTTTTTGGGCTTAGCCCCCCCAAAAAAATGGTGTTGGTCCCCCCAAATAGAACGGCCAGCTACGTGCCTGACGAAATCGATCGTTATGAAAAAGGAATTGAAATAGTCGAAGATTATAACGGACTATTCCCTAATTCATTAATTAAATAAATAATTAATTAATTAATTAATTACGCAGTAATAATATAATTACCAACGCGCGGGACGCAGAATAGAGTTGCCAAAAAGCCCATGGGCCTTTTGGTCGATCGCAAGAAAACTTTGTCCATTCGATTTTGGTTGCTGGCCACGTCTTCGAGATGGAACGCCTTGTTTATCAGAGCGGCCCATTGGGCCTCGTACCTCGAAATACCATGAAATTAATAATTTACCGACTATTTATTAATTAATCGATAAATTAAGTAAGAAAATATTGTCAAACGTGAAAAAACCAATAAAAAAATAAATAAATATATATATATATATATATATATATATATATATATATATATATATATATATATATATATATATATATATATATATATATATATATATATATATATATATATATATATATATATATGCAGGGGCGTAGGCAGGGGGGAGGCGGGGGGCGGCCGCCCCTTAGCCCATAAAATAATTTTGGAAAGGTAAGGAAATGCATGAAAATTGGCATCATTTTATCGAAATTTCTCAAAATTTCCGGCGCTTCGCGCCGTAGAATCATTATTTTCGTTAATTTAGGCCCAAGCGCGGCCAAAAAACGTCATTTTTTATAGCTTATTAGAAGAAAATAAAATTTTTTCGAAAAAATTGAATTTTATGAGCCTAACGGATAGAGCATGTTCGCAAACGTCAGAAAATGCACTTTATTTGGCGCCCCGACGAACATATCCCTTAATATAGGGTCACCAATTTTGGACCGCCCCCCTTAAAAAAAATCCTGCCTACGCCCCTGTATATATGTATATATGTATATATATATATACACCTGTAATGAGCTTGCGCGGCTTCGATGACTCGGCGGTGTAGAGTGCTCAAAGATTTTTCGTCAAACGAATGAGCCGAAACGCGGTAAGACGATGAAGAGTGCGCGGTGGGCCGACGATCATTGACCAAAAAATCCGGAAACTGAAATGGGCCGGATTTTGGCAAATGAACCGAATTATCCGAAAGCAACATAGGATTATCGTAAGAGGGGCGCAGGCTTGCAGTTGGCCGTCCTATTTGGGGGACCAGCAGTGGCGGATCCAGGATTTTCCTAAGGGGGCGGTACCGGAAAAATTAGCCGTTTGAACCCGAAAATCGCTCAAATCCTCAATCCTTAATTTTGCCCACTATTTTGGACCAATGGGAGGCGGCCGCCCCCCCCTAAATCCGACCCTGGGGACCAGCACCAATTGTTAGGGGACTAAGACCAAAAAGGCCAAAATTAGCATAGAATAACGTTTAAAAAGTCCAATTTTTCCGATTTTTCCGAATTTTGTGTGTGGGGAACCCCCCCACCATTCCCCCTCCCCAGATAGGTGCCTGGAGTAGTAGCGGTACCCGAATTTCTTCCCAAAATACTTCAAAACAGATCCAAAAAAATCGGCTACTCACGCGCCGAATAATTTTGTACGCCGTTTCCAAACACGGCCTACTTTAATTGAAAATGATGACGATAATGCGAAAAATTCTAAAAAATATTTTACGATTTTCAAAATTTTTAGCAAAATGTGCCTTAGCCTTTTTATAAAAGAGCCAAAAATGGGTAAAATAAACCGGCTATTCACGTGCAGAGTCTCGATTTTTCAATGTTTTACGTATATTATTTGTTTTTAGTCAAAGTGATGTCAGTTGCGAAAATGCCTCAAGGAAATTTTGCACAAAAAGCGCATAAATTTCTTCAAATTCAACTAGGAAAGGGGCGCGACGCGCCCGAAAATTGGCGAAATTTTAACAGAAGACCTTGAAAAATTTAAAATATACTTTGTCATTTCATCTTTTGCGCGTATCTGAATCAAAGCCTTTTAAAGCATTAGACGCGAGGCACAAAAACTTTTACGAGAGAAAAAATCTTAAAATTGTAAAAAATTCAGAATTCCAATTTTAAAATTAAAATTTAAAAAAATTAAAAATTTGAGGAAAATGAAAAGTTTGAATTTTAAAATTAAATTCAAAAATTTGAGGAAAATAAAAATTTTGACAAGTGAAGATACTGGATGGATGATTCAAAATCGTTGCAAAGGGCTTGTTCATCCCTCATCCCGCCAAAAACTATTTTGGGCTAATAAGTGAAGCCGGCGGCCGCCCGCCCTCGTCTTAAATCGTTTCCGAGCGCTAAGCGCCGAAAACTTTGTGAAATTTAGGCAAAAATCATCGTTCAAGGACCTGCAGGCTTCGTTATTTTCAATATTTATTCACTTGGAGAAAAGCTTGCTGCGACATTTAGCGCGAAGCGCCAAAAAATTTCGGAATTTTTGCGAAAAATGAAAGAACACTCAAAAAAAATGTGGCTTCCCGGCCACCAAGACAGGGGATAATAATATTTTTGTATGCCGCGTACACAGGCACGTAGCTGCGGGGGAAATAGAGGGGTCCAGACCCCCCAAAATTCAGGAAAAACCGGATAAATAGGACTTTTCACACGTTATTTTGTGCTATTTTAGGCTTGGACCCCCCAAAATTGGTGTTGGTCCCCCTCAAAATAGGAGGGCCAGCTACGTGCCTGCGCGTACATACTGCGATATCTTGTAAAATTATATTACTGTTGTCTTTACCTTTTTATTTTTCATGTTGTGTTGTTCAATTTACTAGATAATTCCACTTTTTTTAAATTTTTTGATTTTTTAAATATTTATACGTTCTAAAGAGAAAAGCGTAGTCAGAAACGCCGAAAAATTGCGTTTTTGACGCATAGTCATCGTTTCCGATCCCAAATATACAGGCAAGTAGCTGGCCCTCCTATTTTGGGGGGACTAACACCAATTTGGGGGTATAAGCCAATAAAAGCATAAAATAATGTGTAAAAAGTCCTATTTTCCAATTTTTTCCTAATTGGGGGGGTCCGGACCCCCCAGCCCCCCCCCCACAGCCACGTTCCTGCAAATAAACTGTCAAAAATTCCTGGTTTCGCCCCTCCTCATATGGCCCACACCGTGCACGTCAGCTCGTTATTGGCGATTTGCCAAATTAAATCAAAACCTTAGATATAAATCTTTTCTAGCAGAAGCAGAACCCCTTGGCGCTGAAATTAAGAGCTCATATGTCGAAACGAGCTGACAACTTAATTAAATAAACTACCAAAAGCGGCGACAGCTGATCCCGGCCAAACTGCCACAACGCTCGTCTATAGTTGCCGACGATCGCTCTGGCCGATTGCTAGGAAAAATTGGGAAAAGTGCCAAAGTGCGGAATGAATGGCCCGGGCCAACTGCAGGCGCGTAGCTGGCCGTCCTATTTTGGGGGGCCAACACCAATTTTGGGGGGACTAAGCCCAAAAAAGGTCATAAATAGCACAAAATAACGTATAAAATGTCCTATTTTCCCGATTTTTGGGGGTCCGACCCCCTATTCCCCAAGTGCCGGGCCAATTGCCAATTAGCCACAGAAATGGCCCGGGCTAATCGACAAATTTGCAAACGGGGGTACGCACATACCTGCTTCATGATAATTTCGGCGTAATAATGCAATTTGGGCTCGTCGCGCAAATTTTCCAGGGCGGATTTGACTTCCCGCGACGATTCGCGCAAAGTTTCGTCGGCGTCGTTGCGATCGGCCGACAATTTTTCGACGTCGAAGTAAACTTTTTGAAGGGAATAATTTTTGACCGACGACGTCAGCCACAATTTTCGGGGAATTTCCACCAAACCGTAGCCCAACAAAATCACCAGCCAAAATAAGCCCCACGTGTTGCTGGCCGTTATGCAAATGGTCTTCAAATTTGACCTTAAATTAGGGGTCAGGTCATAGGTCGGCGGCACCGAAATTCTGGGGGTGCACAATTTTTAAAGGTCAAAAAAGGCGAAAAAATGGATTTTTGGATGTTTTTTTATTTTTTTCATTTTTCATTATTTTTATTTTTTACTATTTTTTTATTTATTATTTTTTCTATTTTTTCTATTTTTTTATTTTTTTAATTTTTCATTTTTTTTTATTTTTTTTTAATTTTTTTATCTTTCACAATTTTCCTTATGGCGAAAAACACCATTTTTCAACGTTTCTCATCAAGCACTATCTATTGGCATGAAAAAATTGCGAAAAAAACAAAAAAATATCAAAATTGATTTCTGTCTGCGGGGGTGGGATATTTTGGTTTCTGGGGTGCATACCCTCAAAAAAGGCCCCACGCCCGTGTGTAGATGAGGTTCAAAACGATTGCCCTAGAAATGATACCATCAGGGGGTCAAAACTTGGACCAGAATCGATTACTGGCCGAAAAGCCATAAAAGTTGAACAGCTAGTTACTAGGAAGGGATGTACATGGGTGGAAGGGGGGGGAGAAATGGCCGCCTGACTGTACCAGGCACGTAGGTCTGGGGGGATAGTATGTCCGGACCCCCCAGAGAAATTACGAAAAAACCGGGAGAGTAGGACTTTTCACACGTTATTTTGTGCAATTTTTGGCCTTTTTGGGCTTAGCCCCCCTTACCCCCGAATCGGAGTTGGTCCCCCAAAATAGGAGAGCCAGCTACATGCCTGCACTCTACCTTTCCGTCGTCAAAAAGTATTCGGGCGCAAAATAAAATACTGCGTTTTTTAATGATTTTGGTCATTTTTTATGACGACGATTTTTTCATTTGTTCCGGGTACTACTTCATAATGAAGCTTACTGACTTGCTTGACGCTCTAAAGGCTTTATTTCACGTCATAAGAGTTGTTTATGTAAAAAACGAGGATTTTTTGGTTATTGCAATGATTTTTCGACCATTTTTTTGGCACTTTGTGACAATTTTTTCATAAATTTTATGCGTCGTAAACGGATTTTTGGGCAATTTTCAATACTTTTGTTTTAAAATTCGGGGTTTCCACGTCCAGAAATTCCTCGATTCGCCAGTAAAATTTATTGTAAGGCTTAAAAAACGAACTAAACGAATATCGAGTAAAAGGTTCGATCAAAAAATGAAATCTGGTCTTAAAAATTGTACAAGAAAGCAAAAGCAGGTTAAAAATTGTCAAATAATGTTAGCTTGAAGTATAAAACGCGGACCAGAAAGAATATAAAGCCCAAAATTATTAGTATTGCACCGAAGAAGCTTCGAATTGGCAGGCGCGTAGCAGTGGGGGATGGGGGGTCCGACATCCCCCCTAAAAAAATTCAGGAAAAACCGGAAAAATAGGACTTTTTACACGTTATTTTGTGCTATTTTTGGCTACCCCCTCAAAAATATCTCACAAAATCAACATAATCTCATAATTTTAGCGCCATAATTAGCCACAAATGTTAAGTTAATCATGTACCGTCCCCCAACCCAAGGAAACTCGGTTCAACCACCCATTGTCCCAAATTTTTGACCGTGTGAAAAAATTAACGTTAGCAAAATCCGACCGAAAAAGTTCAAATTAGACCCGAAATAACATCCGATTCAAAAAATTGGACCAAAAATGATATTTGGTCGACAATCACAGAAATTATACAGAAAATTAAAAGGCAGGAAATTAAGGCAGGTCTAAAAAATGAAGCGGAAATTAAAAATCTGACCGAGAGGGATTAAACTGGACCGCAAAAAAATGTCTGGCCGCCGAATTAGGCAGGAATTTGAGGCGGGTCTAAAAAATAAGCCACAAATAATAAATTTTACATTTTTTTAGACCAGGAAGAAAAGCCTATAAAAAGACCAGAAATAATGAGAGGAAGAAAATCTTCAATTTGAGCCAGAAAGAACGTGATCTAGTCAAAAAACAAAAAAAATAAATAGATCACAAGCAATATCAGGTAGAAAATTTGAAACGTCCTAATTGGAGCTGAAATGAAGTCAGATTGACAAAGCACGGATTATAAATAAATACGATACCCACGAAATATTTTAATATTCCTAAATAATAATTAAAAAAATTAAACAATAAATAAAATTCAGAAAAAAACCGGAATTTACACGTTATTTTGTGCTATTTTTGGCTTAGACCCCCAAAATTCATGATGGTCCCGGCCCAAAATAGGAGGACCAGCTACGTGCCCGAGGCATGGGGGTTCCGGACCCCCCCCTACCCCCAATTCAGGAAAAACGGACAAATAGGACTCTTTGAACGTTATTTTGTGCTATTTTTGGCTTTTTTGGGCTTAGTCCTCCCAAAACTCGGTTTTGCTCCCCCAAAAATAGGACGGCCAGCTACGTGCCTGTTTATTAGTAGTCGGAAAAAATAAGTTAGCCAGATTGGCTTCGATTACATAGCCAAATTGTACTCTAAATAAATAAGCTAATTGCATTATCCCGATTTCTTTGTAAAATTCTATCACCATAATTGAAAATAAGGCACGCCGATTTACACTTTGTTGATCAAACCGGCTTTAAATAGAGAAATGGTGTAAAAAGACACATAATCAGCATATATGTAAGAAAAACGAATGAAAAATTTAAAAAAAAACTTTAGGATACATCTAAATTAGACGGAATATTAAAAAACTGAGTTTTTTCAAATAGCGGTGAACTAACGCGGTGATCGGGAATCCCTTAGCGGCAACGTAAACCAAAAACAAGACGAACACGGCGGCGTAGCTGGCGTAATAGATGGCGTTTTCGATTAGGGCGCTCTTCAATTTGCCCAAGGCGGTGAATTCGCCCATCTTACAGTAAGACTGCATGACGGGCAAAATTAGCCTTAAATATAGACGATTGAAAATAAGAAGTGTAAACACGCTTGATTTTGAGAGGGTCTGGGGCTTTAACTGCCAAGAGAGAAATTTTCACCCACCCCCCACTCCCACCAACAAATTTTTTACCCTCCTCCGGTATTCGCGACACTTTTAACAAAGTTTCCGAAAATTTCCCGAAAAATTCGTAGAAAAGTCGCAACTTTTAACAAAGTTTCCGAAAATTTCCTGCAAATTTTGTAGAAAAGTCGCGACTTTTAACAAAGTTCCCGAAAATTTCACGGAAATTTCGTAGAAAAGTCGCGTTTTTTAACAAAGTTTCCGAAAATCTCCCAATAAAATCGTAGAAAAATCGCGACTTTAAACAATGTTTCCGAAAATTTCCCGAAAATTTCGCAGAAAAGTCGCGTTTTTTAACAAAGTTTCCGAAAATTTCCCGAAAAATCCGTAGAAAAACTGTCGTTTGAGCATTTTTAGCCACCCATTTGTTCGAAAGTGTCGAATTTTCAATCCTTCACGCCATTTAATCATGTTTTGGCTATGTTTCGTTGTATTTGTTCAACTTTTTTTAATTTTTTTGAATTATTTCAGCCTTTTTATTATTTTATGCTCTAGGAAGATGCGCATTGTTAGAAACGCCAAAAAACGATGTTTTTGACGCATATCCCCCAAACATCCACAGCTTGAGAATTCTGAGAGGATGAAATTTTGAAGTGCCTTTTTTGGGCCCCAAAATGGCGGATTCGCGTCAAAAACACCGTCTTTCGGCGTTTCTGACTAAGTTCTCTCTTTCTAGAGCATAAAAACACACAAACATCTAGAAAAAAGCAAAAGGCCGAACAAATTGAAGCAAATATAGTCAAAATATGATTAAATGGCGCGGAGCGCTGAAAATTTGACGCTTTTGAGCCAATACATAGCTAAAAATGCTTTAAAAAGCACCATTCCAGCAAACTTTTAGACAATTCTTCGAAATTTTATCAGATGTCGCTGCACAAAGACGGTGCTAAACATTCCTGGGTTTTTTAAGGTATACAACCTCCCTGAAACCAAAATACCCCCAGAATTCAATTTTTGAAATTTTTTTGTTTTTTTTCACAATTTTTTGATGCCAATGGATAGTGCTCGATGAGAAACTATGAAAAATGGTATTTTTTCGCCATAACACCATTTTTAAGGCCATTTTTTGACCTTTGAAACAATCTTGCACACCCTTAACCCGAAACTTTTGTGCCGCCCACCTATGGTGCCAAACGACCATTGTATACACATCGAAAATTTTTTTGCCAAAAACAAAAAACCCGTGACTTAGATGAATCTTAATTCAGAATTTCTGATCAACTGCAGGCATTTTGCAGAAATTTAATGATTTTTCTCAACTTTTGGCCCTGATTTTATAGAATCTATTCAGAAAGTTTTGAATTTCACATCTTCCGACACACACCCCCCAGCGTGAATATGTGGAACTAAGTTTCATGCAAATTTTCGATGCCAAAAAAGTACGCTGACGAAATAAATACCTATCGCGATTTTCATACTATGTAAGCACCCCCAAAATATTGTATCTTTCAATAATTTTAAATTTAGACCTTTTTTGTGACTAGTGTACTGCTAAGCATAGGTGGGCAGCACCGAAATTCTGGGGGAAGGGTTTAAAAATTTCTGGGTTAGTGGGCGGGGGTGAAAAAAGTTTCAAAGGGCAAAAACTGGTCTTAAAAGTTGTCGTATGGTGAAAAAACACCATTTTTCGAGGTTTCTTATCGAGCACTATCCAATAGCATAAAAAATCGCTAAAAAAGCAAAGAAAAAGAAAAAAATTTCAAAAATTGGATTCCGGGGATATTTTGATTTCTGGGGTTATTCCAACTTTGGGGGTGCATACCCCTCCCACCCACCCACCCCCTCCCCTCCCTCGCCCACGTGTAATGCTGAGTCTATTCACCATCTCATTCGAAAAACGCGTAGCTTAGACGTCCTCTATTACACTAAAAAATAGATAAATTTAGAAGTTAAGCAGAAATAAGCTTAGGTCAATAAAAAATTTGAAAAAAAAGTTTTGAGGAAAACCATCGATGAATTTTGCGTAATTTCCAACCTTATTTACCTTATTTAAAAATATACATTTTAAATTAAAATTAATAGTAATTTTATTATCGGTCAAAACTTTTCGAGTTCGTCGGCACCGAATCGAAAACAGAGAAATAAATCAGACCCCCAGACAGTGGCGGATTCAGGATTTTCTGACAGGGTAACGAAACCTTAAATTTTTCAAATATCGTCAAAAATTGCCCTAAAAAATCCGTCCATTATGCTAAAGGTAGCGTTTTTTGCGTTCTTTTGATAGGCAGAATCATTCCTGATGCGATAAAACTTTTAAAATTTTTAAAATTTCCGAATTATTCGATAAAAACTGACAAAATTCGAGCAGAAATCGACAGAAAGCGCCGAAAAATGCGTGAGAAATCATTTTAGGCAGTACAAAAACTTACTTCTGTAAACAACAACACCTTTGACGTAAAAGAATGTTTTTTACATTTGAAAAGCATGTCATTAAATTTCATTCATGGGAGCTAAGACGGCGCCATGCGTCGTAAAAATTTGAAGAAATCGATATAAAAATAGCTAAATCAATTTAAAAAATACAGGTCTATTGCCTCCATAACACCGTTTTTTCTAGGGTCAACAGATGTCCAAGCAAAAGTCGAGGCATCAGCTCGTCCAAGTATGAATTGTTATAATCTGGTTGTCCCCTACAGGCACGCAGCTGGCCCTCCTATCGTTGGGGGACCAACACAAATTTTTGGAGGGACTAAGTCAAAAAAGGTCAAAAATAGCACAAAATAACGGTTAAAAAGACCTATTTCCGGATTTTTCTGAATTTTGGGGGGTCCGAACCTCCCTTCAGCCCCCCCCCCCCAGAGATACGAGCCGGGTCCCCTCACAAGTGACCTTCACAGGCTTGCGTGGTTGCTCAAAATGCCCAGAACAGCAGTGCCATAAATAATTAATTCAATTACGTGGTTAGGCATGCTTTTTTTAAACGGCTTGATTAACAAAGTGGCTAACATGTATTTAATTGGCTAGCCAACAATGTTAAAAAATGTTGTTGACGAAAAATCATAAGGTCAGTTGTGTGGTCGGACATGTAAAACTAAAGAAAATGGACTAGCAAACAGGAAAACATCGCGGATGGCTACAAACCGCGAAAACTTGGCATTAAACCAGAGTTGATTTTACGAATTTTGAAAATTTTCGGCCATATTTTCGAATTATATAGTTCTTCCCAAATTTTTACGTGGTTGGCCTTATTTTGCTTCGCGTGGCCCGTGGTTGGTCGACTCCCCAGCCTCAAGTCACTTGACCCCATAGTTTCCCAAGGTCGAAAGCATAGGGGGTGGTGAAATCTTACAATTTAGGACCACTAAATTTAGAGTCTAGCCTTTTTTGCAGGCCTAATATGCAGCATGGCTAAAACATTCTATATAGCTTATTTTTAATGTGAAAAACAGCATTTTTAACTAGTTTTTGTCCCATTCTGACCAGTTTTGTCACTCTTGTAAGTAAAAAATATAAGAATTCATCGAAAATTTTGACTTTTTAGATCATTTTAAGTCCATTCCAGGTATTTTATGGGTAAACGAAACATAAATACATTAGTCGGCGCGAAGCGCCGAAAAAATTCTAGCATCTTCGCTGCTTTTGTACCCAAAAATCATGCAGAAAATGTTTGATAGCTCAAAATTGTCCAACAGTGATTCATGTCTCCGACCCTGAGGTGGGGGTAATACCCCGTCATTCCCCCTATGGGAATGTGCGTTTGACCCCCACTTGATCCTATGCACATGTACGGTCCAGATTTACTCTTCAGTGAGGCGAGCATTTTTGTCAGGAAGTTCGATGGTTAGACCATCGAATAGATTGTTACTACACCGGTCATGCTGTGAAATCCATGCACGTGTGAATCGCAATATCGGATTTTAATAATTTTTCTGAAATCGAGTCAGAAATGTTATCATTGGCAGTTTGTATTCAAAGAATCGTTCATTAAAATCTCAAACCAGAACAACTTATGAACGACGGAATCACAAAGCACGTAGATGGCCCTCCTATTTTAGCGGGACCAACACCAATTTTGGGGGGTCTAAGCCGAAAATAGCACAAAATAACGTGTAAAAGTCGTGTTCCCAGTTTTTTCCGAATTTCGGGGGGTCGGGACCCCCCATTCCCCCTCCCCCACAGCTACGTTCCCGGGGATCACACGTGATAGGTATAAGGTATATGGGAGTTCAAAACATAAAGAGTATAGAACAACTTCGTCTTTTCACGAATTTCTAATGGCAACGGAAAGAAAACGATGAAAAAAGTGGAAAAAGCTTGTTTTTTCGCCCGGGCCACAATTTTTTTAAAATTCTTTTTTGACAACGAAAACTTTTTTCAATCCGCCCCCCCCCATTTTGGGTGCTGAGCGTGCTCGATAGGGTCCTTCTCAATTATGGTCCGTATCGTATGGTAAATTTTGCCGACCACCACTAAAATAAATATCAAATACCTCAGCATGCTTCGTGTTGTTATTACATTAGATCAAAAATGTATTTAAATTTAAAAAAGGTGTCAAATAGGTTTTTAATGCCCTCTAGATCTGTAAAGGACCTATGAATTAATCGAGCGAGACCTTTAATGTGCCCTATCTCCTCGGGAGTGATTGCAGAGAATTGGAATTTTAAGATGTTTTTTTATTTTTATTTTTATTTATTTTTATTTTTTATTTTTTAAAATCTTTTTTTAGCCCAAAAAAGGATAGATAGGCGCAGGCACGTAGCTGGCTGTCCTATTTTGGGGGGACCAACGCCAATTTTAGGGGGTCCGGGTCCCAAAGATGTCAAAAATAGCAGCGTTTAAAAAGTCCTATTTTTCCGGTTTTTTTCTGAATTTTGGGGGTCCGGACCCCCTAATTCACTCCCAGAGCTGCTACGTGTCTGGATAGGTGCGCATTAAAAACATCCTTTTTCGTCAAATTTTTGACAATGCTCAATCTTTCCAGGACGTGAAAACAGAATACGTTTTGAAAAAATTGACAAGAATTCGATTAAGGCAAAATGTTGGTCAAAAAATGAGTTTGAGAGTTTGGGCAAGCAGATAGCAAATTGAGCAAAAAAACCTATTCTACGAACTTCTTAAAAAATCACCAATTCTAGGGGACGGGTAGAAAACATTTTTGGGGATGGGAGCAGGCACGTAGCTGTGGAGGGAATGAGGGGGTCCGAACCCCCCAAAATTCAGAAAAAATGGGAAAATAGGACTTTTTACACGTTATTTTGTGCTATTTTTGGCTTGGACCCCCGAAATTCGCGTTGGTCCCCCCAAAATAGGTGGGCCAGCTACGTGCCTGGAGGGGAGTACAAACTTTTCTGGAGGGGTGAGCACCCCCTGCAACAAAGCTCCACCCAAGATTATGCATACACGGAGTCCGCAAGTTAGGCTAGATCAATTATGCAAATTTAAAAGAAAATGAACTAGACCAATCACCAGGTTAATATCTGCGAAGTCCAATACACTAATTCCCACAGGACCAAAAATGACCCGCGCGGAATGAGGCTGCTGGGGGTCCAGCAGGGTCTATCCAACGAAATTTCGGTCAGCAGCCACTGCGTGGCGTTAGCAGCAATAACGCTGGCATTGGACGCACCCTCTCTGCATTGCAGGTAGAAGGTCTGCGAATCGATAGATTAATTATATCATAAATTAGATAAAAATATCAAAATAAATAGGTAAATAAAATATAAATATTTTATATAATTGATAAGAGAATATTTGGCATGTTGGAAATTAAATTAAAACAGAATAAAAACAGGGCGAAAGACTAAACAACTTATAGAAAAATTTCAGCAATAAAATACTTTACTGAGGAACAAACATGCACATAGGGAGGTGAGGGGGGATATTACCCCCTCAGGAATCAGCTAGACCGGTACTGTCCGGCGATTTTGAGCAAACAGGTCTTGTTTTGCATCATTTTTGACATCAAAATCAGTAAAAATGTCAAAATTTTTCCGGCGCTTAGCGCCAGATTAGTACTTTTACGTACTTTTTACTCAAAAAGCGCCCAAAATTAATAAATTTTTGCATTTTCTAGTGTTAAAAGTGATATAATGCAGTCAAAATGGACTAAAAATGCTTTTCAAATGTGTTATTAACACGAAAAAACGTTTTATAGGCTATTTTGACCATTTTGATCATTAAAACAGCAAAAAAATCGTGAACGTTAAATTTACTGTTTTAGATTTTTGGCATTTCAACCCCCCTGCCGACCCTAACCTTGTGCACCTATGCTGAGGAATGACGCCAGGGGCGCATTTAAGGGGCAAGCGGGGCGGCAGTCGGTCGCTCCCCTCCTATTGGCCCGAAATAATTAGCGATATGAAAAATAGCAAGGAAAATGCTTTGATCGATTAAAAAAGACGAATATACTTAGGATTACAGACAGAGTATTAGGGTTGTAGAAGGAGGGGACTAGGAAAAGCTACCCGTGTACGATTATATGCCCAAAGTCGCAAAATCTGCTGAAAATCAGACTTTCGAAAAGCAACGCAAAGAATTGGAGTATATTCTGCGGACTGCGGATCGAAATAAACGATTGAACCAAAAATGGATCGAAAAAGCAGCAGGTTAGTCACGCAGTCGCTCTAGGGAAGTACATGGGTAAACTAGGAGCGACTGTGTAAGCAAATTGAAGGTAAAAAATGCGAAAGATAATAAAGAACAGACAACATGCTGATATAGGCACATTTGCATGCATAGGTGAGCAGCAGCTAAATTCTGTGGGGGAAGCGGTGCAAGATTCGTCAAATGTCAAAAATGGTCTTGAAAATGGTAAAATGGCAAAAAGCTGCTTTTTCAACCTTTCGCATCGAGCACTATCCATTGGCATCAAAAAGTCGTGAAAAAAACAAAAAATTCTCAAAAATTCAATTCTGAGAAGAGCATTTCGATCTTTAAGAGGTATTCGGCCTCCTGAGGAGCATACCACACCTGGGCGTGTGGGGTTTGGGGGTATGCAGCCCCTCCCCGACAAACCAGAATACCTCCCAGAAACCAATTTGCCCACAGAATTCAATTTTTTAATCTTTTTGTTTTTTTTCGCAATTTTTTGATGCTAATGGATAGTGCTCGATAAGGAATGTTGAAAAATGGTATTTTCTCCGCCATACCACCATTCTTGAGGCCATTTTTTGACCTTTGAAAAATCTTTCACCAACCAGAATTTTGGTGCCGCCCACTTATGATGCATACCCCCAATCCACCACGCCCATGTGTGCTTGCATGCCTGCAACAGTTGTTTGCACTAACCAATTCACCCAAGGTTTGCTTGCTACGACCATAATGCTAATAATAACAAAATACAACACTTTTCAGTACAATCGTATTCAGTTTTCAATCAGTCACGATAGGAAATTAAAGATTTGAAGTCAGATCCGAACTTTTAATGTTTTAGATTAAGTGTATACACTCATATGTCCAGAATCAAAAATAAAACATGTGTTACATTTTTTCAGAGGCCGCCGAATATACTTCGACTTTTTGCGCTGCTCAGAGAATGTCTGATTTTTAGCAGATTATACGGCTCTAGCCATATACTCGTACATAGGTAGCTTTTTGCCAGTTGCCTGCTTTTACATCCCTAATAATCAAAATCCCAAATATATTCGCCTTTTTTCTACCATCGGGCACGGTTTTTTGTATTCGGCAAAGATTTTTCCCGATGTACAAAGAAAGACTTCTCGGGACCGTCTTTGAACACGTACAAAGATTTTTGGGAACGACAAAAACTGCAAAAAAAATTAAAAGTCGCAAAAATTTTCGGTACTTCGCACCAAAATGAGTAATTGTGTGTCCTTTATATCTTTATTATAGCAGAAATATCATTTTGAAATTAAAAATGTCAAATTTTTCGGCGCTCGGCGCCGTTTTACGACGATTCTTTATGATTTTCGCCACTGAGAACCCAGAAATCAGCTGGGATACACTACCAAATGTCGAACAACTCTGTTTTTGCTTCACTAAAATCGTTACTGTGCCATGTTATAGTACTAGAAAATTTGTATGTACAAAATGTACAAAGACTTTTGGGACCATATTTGTACATGTACAAACGGACCTTGTACGAGAAAACACTGCAACGGGCATTTTTCGTGGTAGTACAGACAAAAACCTACCAAAAACTTCTTCACCCAAACTTTGGAGCTTTAAGCCTAAGAAAATAAATCAGTATTGAGTGTACAGAAACACCACCGAGTTCGACGAGTACTTGGCGGAGAAATCTGAGACCAAATCTATTTTTTACACCATCCACTAGATTGAAAACTCCCTGGATCTAACTCGGCATTTAGTGGAAAATGTAGTGCAAAAAAATTTGATGTTAAACCGGAAGTAGCTCTTGGGTCCTAGTACCTTTCTATCAGGTCTTTACACCCGCATTTTTGCACCCTTTACACTTCCCTGGAGAACTAACGCGAAATTATAAAAAACTGAATTTCAGATAATTTGATTCTCTACAAGTCTGTACCATCAAATTGCGTGAGGCATTTACACTGAGCTTTGTGTCACAGTGTCGCTGTAGGGAAGAGTCACTCCTTAGGGGTATCCATAACTCAAGTATATTATAGGTAGGTGCTAACTAGCTACCTATGATATCGAGTCCAAATTTTGCTCCAAAACATTCCGAAATCCTATCTTTGCAGTTAATTATGTGGCTCTTTAGAAAAACCTAATGTGGAAAAAATTGAATCGGTGCCAAGCGCCTGAAAACTTGCTAGTCTAAAAATCAAGTCCTGGCTTCTACAGTAAAGAATATAATGGAAAATAAGGCTATTGAAAATTTTGAGTTTATTAGGTCATAAGTGTGCTAAAAACGTGTTTTGACAGTCTTTTTTTTGTTAGACTTCAAGCAACTTTAATTTTTTTCCATTGGGGAATCTCGTGCAAAAATGAAAAATATTTTCTTCCATTTCGAGGGCGCCTACCGCCCCTTAGCTGGTTACATGTGCACGCAAGTGGCCATCTGAATTTCGGGCATGTGGCTAATTGTGATTGAGCGTCCCTCAGTGCGCTCAACACTATGAGGGAGGGAAAATTCCGAAATTTTCTAACAAATCTGACTTTATTTCCATCATATACCAAAAATGAGTCATTTAAAACAGCTTCAGAGTCCCAGCAAGATCGGACAATAAAATGTATAAAATAGCTTCAAGGGCCAAGCTTTAACCTATGCTTAACCTGTTTAGTCTCAAATCATAAATTGCAAAAAATTGTTAAAAATAACTATTTGCGCAGAGCCCCAGAAAATTTTGACATATTTATCATATTTTACTGAAACTTTGGCTGTTAAGAAGACTCTTGTCGTCTTAAATAAAAATAAAAGTAATAAATTAGGCGCGAAGCGCCCAAAAATTTCGGGATTATTAGCCAAAAAGTGTGCTAAAATTTATTCTGGCATTCTTTCAAATGAGGTACTCTTCGAGAAATTTCAACTTTATCCTTTAGGGTAGCCTTGTGCAAAATACTGATAGTTCCAAAATTTTAGTGGAGATAGTCTCCTTTATACCCTTCACAGCTGCGTGCCTGTGTTTACGCCCGTTATAAAAATCAGATATACTGCAATTTTTTTCGCAAGAATCAGTAAAACTCAAGTTGTCTGTAAAAACCAGAATAGGCTGTGTAAATTTCGTTCAGTGCAAACGTCTAACAAAAAGCATCGAAAAAATACAATAAATTAGAGTAAAGCGTAGCCAAATGGTGGCAAAAGTTAATGTAGTTCTTTTTCACATGCTTCTTTTACACTATCGAAATAAATGGTATGTTAAATTAAATTTCCTTCAAATTTTCTTTCACCACTACTCAATCAATTAGCATAGGAGCCAAAAAAATTTTCGACGTGTACATCAATTACCTATAGCGCAAAAATAAGGCTGCAAGACCGTCATAAAGGACAATAGATGTCGTAAGATATTACCACAAGGAGGGAATCGGATTGAGAATAAAAAAAATTTTTAAGTCATTAAAAATACAAATTCGACGCATCACAAAATTTATCAATTTTAGCTTAATTATTTATTTTTTATATATTTTTTATTTGAATTGTGCATGTTTTTTTCCGTTCATCAAACCCGGCGCGTCTGGTACATATTGAGTACCTAAATGAATAATACGCGTGCTTGGTTAAGGAAATTAACACATGATTGGAGGAGGATGGACTGGCTTAAAGGGTGTTTAACCAATCCTCCTCGGAAAAGTTTACGGATTTTTCCCGTTTATTCACCACCGCATTTTTCCTATACATTTATTTAGGTACATTTTCATCGAAATACTTTCATTGAGCTATTGTTCACTCAACTAAACATATAGGAACTTTTAGGGGTTTTGTTAGTCAGCCTGCATAAACGCAACTCAGCCTGAACGCCTCATACAATTCTATGATACATAATTCCAGAGAATGAAATCAAGTAAAATCATGTGAAAGCCCATTTTTTATCCTTTTGAATTTTGCATTAGTTCCCGATGAGGAACTGTGTAAAGAGAGTAAAAATCTGCAGCACTTTTATCCGTGTGCATTTATGATTGCGAAATAGCCGAAAAATGCGGTATAGAAATAATGCAATAGTGCTCGCGATTTTTAAAAGAAAAACCACATTAAATAAGCTGTTTTAAGCGTTTTTAGCTGTCTGTTTGCTCAAAAATTGCCTAATTTTTAAGCTTCGCGCCTTAGTCTCATTTTTTTGACTGCATTCCACTCAATTCACTTTAATTTTCCTAATATTATCCCGGAATTATTTTTGAGCTGGAGAGGCCAAAATCATATGCTTCCTGACGCATATCCACTTTTCCCCCAACCCGAAAAAGATATATTAAAATCAGACCCACCTCAGAGTTCCAAGGCTGTTTATGTCGAAATGAATGCTAACACATAAATTTAGACGTTCAACAGCAGTAGCGGATCCAGGATTTTCCTACAAGGGAAGGGGGCGGTACCCCTTAGGGGAAGGCGGAACCATGACTTGGGCGGAAAAATTAGCCGTTTTAAGCCAAAAATCGCTAAAAATCCCTCAAAAATCCTTAATTTTGCGCACGCCCCTGTTCAACAGACATATCATGGTAGGAAATATTCAGAATGTGGCATAAGAGTGTTAACACTTGAATTCTGGGAAAGCCTGAGGTAAAAAACTTTTACAGGGTCAAAAAGCGCCGAGAAATTGAGGGTATGTGGAAAAACCACTGACTTGTTTGCATAATAAATCGGGAAACAAATTTAGGAAAAAATCAATCCCAGGGGGTCCGTCGAACTCTCAGGAAGTCTTCCGGATTCTGGGCAGGGGGTCAAGCCAAACCTGATATAAATGTAAAGCGTGGAATACAAAAGGACAGCTCAAAAAGTTAAAACTGTTTTCCAGTATAAAACGATGGATGTAAGGTCAAAAACAATGTTTTACGTTTTGTACAGCATTCATTCTATGCAGGGCATAAGACGAAAAATATTCGAAAAAATTTAAAAAACAAGAGTTAATTGAAAAATACTAACTGTCGAACAATGAGTATATGCTGCAAAGCGCCAATAATTTTTCCGAGATTCAGGCGGGCGGACCCCAAAAGTGATAGATGCCCAGAACTAATATAAGTTTTGGGAATTTAGCTCCATCAGACCCCTTAGAATATGGTTGCTGGACTATACACGCACACAAGGGGGTGAAGGGGGAGGGGTATTACACCCTGCTGACGCGTCAGCCGGGCTAGTACTGTCCGGCAATTTTATACTTAAGAAACGTTTTTTTGCATCATTTTTATGGTCAGAAGCAGAAAAATGTCAAAATTTCTAATGTGCTTCGTGCCGGAATAGTACTTTAATGTACTTTTTACTCAAAAAGCGCCCAAAATTCATCAATCTTTGCATTTTTTAGTGTAAAGGATATAATGCAGTCGAGATGGACTAAAAATGTTTTAAAAATGCGATATTTTCACGAAAAAACGTTTTATAGGCTATTTTAACCATTTTGATCCCTTAAACAGAATAAAAATCGTGCATGTTAAATATACTTTAGATTACTGGCATCCCTCCCCCAGCCGACCCTGACCTTGTGCACCTATGTTGTTGCCCCTGTATGAGTATTAACAGCGCTAAAGCATCCAAAAGCCTAGTACGGTCGAATAATCACGTAAGTATAAAACAATGACCTAGATACAATATACTTCAAAAACAAGTTTATAGAGAAGTCCGAATCTCACCCCTCCCTGGCTACAATGATCATATGCACCTAGCCCCCCCTCCTACCGCACTATCGTAATTAGCCATCTGAATTTGGAGGAGGTCGAAAATTTTTGAGATGGATATCTAAACAACTACTTGTAGATCCACAAAACTTTTGGTGTTTTTCAGTACTTCTCAGCGAGATCTACACATTGATAAGAAACATTCTAAAAAACTTAAACTGATTTCAATTACACTAAACAGATATGGTGTAAAAGTAGACTAAAATCATTTCTTAGCAGTCTTATACAATTTATGGGTATTAAACTTTTTGGGACCCATATATAAAAACTATTCAAATTTCAAAATTTCAGAGGTAATAGTTCCTTCTGTCCACCAGCCACTGCCTACCCTAATGCATTCAAACTATGGCAGCCATTCGTGGACTGCAGTGGCCGTTGGATGCTGACTATACTTACTTCACTGTAACTATGGAAACATGTATAGTATCGCAGCTAGCATATTGCGCTATTTGTCACATGAATGGGTAAAAAAATTTTATCAATCTGCTTTGATTTTTTGCATGCGTGCGTTTCAAAAGTGTGTGCATGCTGCAGGTCCAGTTCGAAGAAAAAAGGTAAAATGGATAAGAATTTTCGTGCATATCATTATAATTCTCGTTTCCTCCATTGGAATCTCATTTAGGAGATAATAGCCATAAAAATGGAAGAAAATAGTACTTCCTGTGTGCGATAACTTGCATATTGCTCTGCAGCAAAAGAGCATTTTAAAATTAATTTCATACTGAGAGTGTTCCACATTTTAAAACAAATTTGCGGCCAATAAAGAGTAAAAGATTTAAAAATCATATAGGCCCAAAATTTCTTTTGCCATTAATTATATTATTTTAGAAAGCGCATCTTTTCGACTAAATCAAAATTAAAAATAAAATTGAAGCGAATTGGTCTTATCTTTTAGAACAAAAGGTTTTCCAAAAAATATTTTCTTTCCTCTACAAACCCAATTTTTCACGGTTATGTATATTGAAAAATTGGGCAGAGAGAATGAATAACGACTGTAAGGTCTTAGCTAGATATAAAATTTGACAAAATAATGAAATATAGATGACAAATAGTTTTGCAAATTAACTTTATATCATGCATTGTGCACTGAGTTATTTTGGTTACAATATTTCGATTTATTCCTAATTAAGTCAAGTCGAAATGCAACGCTCGCTTGCTTACACTTTTTACGCAGGAGATTCAAGTTTTACGCACAGCCTGTTGCACATTTGAGCCAATGCGCTATCTGATTAGCATAATTTATGCATCCTCAGTCAAACAGAGAGCAGGGAAAGCGAGCAAAATCTTTATGAGCTTGTGTATTAAATTATCAGGAGGTAAAAATTTGTTGTTGTTTTCAAGCCTTGCAGTGAATACATGTGTGTGTGTGTGTGTGTGTGTGTGTGTGTGTGTGTGTGTGTGTGTGTGTGTGTGTGTGTGTGTGTGTGTGTGTAGTGTGTGTGTATATGTGTGTGTGTGTGTGTGTGTGTGTGTGTGTGTGTGTGTGTGTGTGTGTGTGTGTGTGTGTGTGTGTGTGTGTGTGTGTGTGTGTGTGTGTGTGTGTGTGTGTGTGTGTAGGTGTGTGTGTGTGTGTGTGTGTGTGTGTGTGTGTGTGTGTGTGTAGGTGTATGTCCGCTGAATAGAAAAAATACAAAATGGTAGATACGCATACATAGGTACTTCAATTGAACGAGAAAAATTACAAAGGAAGCTGGCTGGTCAAAATAAAATTTGCGCAGAAATAATAGTATGGGCAATATTTTTTGAACTATACACTTGCCTGAGGAGACGGACACCATATGATGCATTTCACTTCTCAACTTAATATATTATTGATGTACTTATCGTAAATCAATGAAAAAACCGAAGATAACAAATATTTTTGAAAGCAGATAATCAGGAGCTATTCATCAATTTTGTAATTTGGAGACATTATGATATTTATTATTCAATTTATTTTTACTAAAATTTAATGATGTACAATTAATTCGCAAAACTATTTGTCATCTGTCTTTCACTATTTTGTTAAATTTTATATTTAACTTAGACCTTGCAGTCACTATTCATTCTCTCTTCCCAATTTTGCAATATTACGTGAAAAATATGGTTTGTAGAAGAAGAAAAATACCATTTTAAAAAACATTCCCCTCTAAAAGATAATAGCAATTTGCTTTGATTTTACTCCTAATTTCGATTCAGTCGGAAAAATGTGGTTTTTTAAGTCATGTAACTAATGGCAAAAGAAATTTTGGGCCTATATGATTTTTAAATCTTTTATTCTTTATTGGCCATGAATTTGTTTTAAAATGCGGAACGCTCTTAGCGTGAAATTAATTTTAAAATGCTCTTTTGCTGCAGAGCAATATGCAATTGATCACACACAGGAAGTACTATTTTCTTTCATTTTTATGCCCATTATATCTTACATGAGATTCCAACGGAGGAAACGAGAATTGTAATTATATACACGAAAATTCCTATCTAATTCTACCATTTTTTGTCAGACTGAACCTGCAGCATGCACACACTTATGAAATGCACGCATGCAAAAAATCAAAGCGGATTTAGATAATTTTTTCATCCGTTTGTGTGATAAATAATGCAATATGCTAGCTGCAATAGTATACAGTTTCCGTACTTACTGAAAAATAACTGCAGTCAGCATCCAATGGCCACTGCAGTCCACAAACAGCCGCAGTAGTTTGGAAGCAGTCCATCAAATAGCTGCAAGTGCTTAACAGCTGCCCACTAATGCCCATTAAGGTCCGCTAGCTAAAATTTGACTGCAACAAAACGGCACGTACTGTAGGTACACAAAGGCTTATCACAATACGCTAAAATCATACCAAAACCACATCCAGCGGTATGAGAAATATGATGATGAAGGCGAAATACCAAGAAGTGAGTACCGAAATTGTAACCATCGCATGCTGTTTTCGCCAATTTCCGTATTTGTGAAGAATAGCCATTGTTATAAAGAAAACAACAAGTAATTGAAAGCTTAGAATTATTGCCGCCATGGTTGTAGTGTATATATTATGATAAGGTTCTTAAATGTAATAAAAATATCATATGAATGGACCAAGAAAGGGTAACATGACTATACCCAGATGTTATGTGCATACCTGAGAAATGACCAGAGCTTTGCCACATTGCGGCATCCAATTTTTTGGTTGGATGGTAAATTTTTACGAATAAATTACTGCATTTTGGTTGAATGCTTATATAGCTTGCAGCGTCCTTATGGTAAAAATATTTTGTATGGGAAAATTCAGGCATTATTTTCAAAAATTTTCGTCTTCTCACGCTAATTTAATCATTTTTACAGTATTTTGACTGATATTTAAGCTTTCTTCTAAATGGACCTTGATATTACTGACTAAAGGGTATTATGTCGCTGCATCATATGCACAAAATACCGCCCCAATGTACAGATCCTTTGGCCCATTGCAGGACGGGTCTGGCCCATTGACTGTTGAGGGCAATATGGGGCATTGCTCATGTGTGGTTATGTGCATCACAGTTTAGACTAATATAAACACAGAATATCATAACTAATGTCATGAGATGGATAAAAATGCTCTCATTTTAACCGTGTGAATGTTTTGGTTAGCTGTCAGTAGTTGAAAAGCTATGTACTGCTGTTGGTTTATGCTGTATTCCTATGACAGGTTGACATATTTCCTTTTCATACAAATTCATATAATAAACAAAGCAGTGCTCGGAGCCAAAGATAGTCTGTTTCTTATTTCTTCCTGTGTTTCCACATGCACTGGTTTTAATGGCATTTTAAACTGTGTTATCAAGTGCATAAGCTAGTAGGACAAGAGTGATTTAAGCAATGTTTGAATTGCATGTTCATTTGAGTACTGACAGCTTTATTTTTTAGGAAAACCTAATTATTTGGCTCAGAGCGTAGTTCCAAGTTATGCAACTTTATCAGCAAAAAATTGCAAAATTTTTCAAACTAGTCAATCTATTTACATATTTCCAAGCATGTAGTTTAAGCAACCCAAATTCAGTTTTTAAACAACCTAGTGTGTATCTGTATATCTATTTTCTTCTGTTCTTCACGGAATTTACAAAGAAATTAGACTTTGGTAAGAGGCACAAATGACAAATTTTAGCTAATGATGATAATGGGTTTTTTGAAAAACTTTTACTATTACCAGACTGCATTCAAAACAGAGATGCCATTTATTTTGTGAAAATTGTAATGTTAAAATTCAAAATTAGACTGGTCATTTTACAAAATTCTACAAGTTCTGTCCGAGACCCCACAAGATGGCGCATTAACTCACCTCCCCAGACTATCCCAGCCCAGAAGAGAGAGTGTCCTTTGGATTCTCACCAGGATACCTGGCGGAACAAATGTCCAAGGTATGCAGCTTTTTGAGTAAAAAGTGGTGGAATTTTTTGGTGCTTTGTATCAAGTTTCTAATTAAGTAATAATTTATTAGCCTCAAGTGCAATGCGTTAAACATTCCACATTAAGAAGAAGGAGAAGAAAATTTATTCAGTAAAAGTAATAAAAAAAGAAATAAAAAGTAGGTAAAAATACATTGTCAATTTGAACATAAAAGTATGTACATAAAGCAACAGATAATGCAATGGTACCAGGAGCGTAAGGCACAAGGCTCTTACGTGGGCCCCTTAAGATAAAGGCTAAAATCAATTTCCGAAATCATATTACTAAAAGCTATTGGATTATTACAGTCAAACTGTATTTTGCGGGAGAATGTTCCAAATTTTAGCCACCCTGTTCGCAGTCATGTTTTCTACAATCTAAACGTAATTGTTTGATGAACAGTTTCATGTTATCAATGTGTCCAGTACCTTTTTCAGGTGTAAGCTCGAAAAATTTATTAAATGTCAATATTTTGTGTTCAATGGGTTTTGGGTTTTTTTGGGTTTTTTATCCACAAATTACCAATTTTTCAAATAGACTGAAATAAATACTGTTGCAATAAACTCATGCCAGCCGAATTTGAGCAAGATGTGAGAAGAGGAAATGGATACTATCGAGTAGTTGGGTAAAATTACAGTCACATATGTGTTCTTGTGTCAATTACTCAGCAGTGTATGAAGATTTTGTCAAAATCATTATATGATCATTTCTAAACATACTTGCAAGTGTTCACTTTGATTTTATAGAAAAATGGTTACGAGCCTGATATGGCATCCCATCCTTATTTCCTAATATTTGTTCAAGAGCCAGTCCATTTTTCGATTAAAATCTGGTAATGTCTGAGCATTGAAGAGTGAGATACAAACATATATGTGCCAGTCGATATAAACAATCAATTCTGTTGTTGGATTTCAATATTAGCTGGATAAAGTTGTTGCTCTGTGTTTCTTTCGTGTCTAGCAGCTGTTGGAAGCTACTGTCCCAACAAATTTCATGAGGTATAGACCAATTTATGTTAGGTTTTTTAATCATATGGTTTTAAAGCAACCTGTCGAGAAAAGTGCTACGATCGGCGCGGCACGGCGCTGCCTTAAAACCGAACAAACTGACAGCACTGCACTGATTATTTGAATGTCCGTGCGGCTAGGCTATCCCTAGGTCTCTTCACACCAGGGTTGCCAGGTCAAAATTTCAAAAATCACCATAACTATTTGAAAACGCCAAAAAATCTGTTTTGGGTGCTCAGAAAAACTACCACCATATGGTTGGGCATAGGGACCCAAAACTACCAAAATCCCTCAAAGACTACCAAATTGGCAGTAAAACTACCAACCAACAGTGTTGCCAGGTCCCAAAATTCAGATTCTCCTGCACAGAGGTAAAATTGGGGGAAAATATTCCTGCAATTCTCCTGAAAATATTTTGATTCTCCTGAAAATTCTCCTGGCTATATTTTGCAGGAAAGATTGTACAGCAGATCTACAATTGTATGTACACATGCATATCAAGCATGCTCAGGCCAATTTACCTTGGTTCACCCAACTATTTTATTCTGATCTCTTGCCTGTTAATCCTAAGGACACTCAAGGCTAAATAATGAACATTAATTCTCTCACAAAAAGCTCATGGAGCATATCTGCATTATACAGGCAGATGCAAAAATAATGGAAGACTAATGCTGCACCACAAAGTATAACATTTTATTTAATATCAACAGCTGACCTGAACCTGAACAGAGAACAGATAATTTTACATATACTGCTCAAGGGCCTAAGCTAAAGAGGTCGCATTGTTTACTAAACACTAGAGCTGTGCCGGGGCCGCCTTTTTGCCGGGGCCGGGGCCGGGGCCAGGGCCTAGGCCCCGGTGCCGGGCCGGGCCGGGGCCAGGGCCTAGGCCCCGGTGCCGGGGCCGGGGCCGGGGCCAGGGCCTAGGCCCCGGTGCCGGGGCCGGGGCCGGGGCCAGGGCCTAGGCCCCGGTGCCGGGGCCGGGGCCGGGGCCAGGGCCTAGGCCCCGGTGCCGGGGCCGGGGCCGGGCCTGGCCGGGGCCACACAATAGCGTGCTTTACAATGATCATAGTACGACCCTGCCCTACCCCTTATTTGTACCTATGCATATATTCTTGCTTGTAGATATGCACGTCAAGCGTTAATATTTGTTGGTATTACAAGATATAACAGAACATGGGCATTGGGGGATCTAGACCCCCAGAATTCACATTTTCCCCCCAGAAAAAATCTGCTAGACCCCCAGAAATTGATTTTCAGAATTTTTTCTGTTTTTCTGCGGTTTTTTTTATGCTAATGGATAGCTCTCATTGAGAAACGCGAGAAAAGGGTGTTTTTTCGCTCTACCATATATTATCAGGCACTTTTGAATTTTGGACTCCCTAGAATTTTGAGCTGCCCATGTATGGATTTAACTCCTCTGACTTGGATGCGTTTTTCAATGTGCTTTACTTTGCACTTTTGAAGGCTTACTATTCTATTTGTTCTGATAGACGTAGCTGTCTGCTACCAAGCAAGCTGGAATTGCTCGTCTATATGAATTGCAATTTAAAATATGTCAATTTTGATTATCAATTAGAAATTTGCACCAATCTGACATAGTGAAATAAAGATTTGAATTAGCAAGATCTGTGGTTTGCTTGAAATTGAGTTTGAAGGTAAATCTGCCCAAAACATTATCAATTTTCTCTATTATAATCAACTCTAACATTGGCCCCGGCCCCGGTGCCGGGGCCAGCCTCGCCCGGCCCGGGTCGGGGCCTAGGCCCCGGCGCCAGGGGCCGGCGCGGGGCCTGGCCCCGGCACAGCTCTACTAAACACATTATTTGAAAAAACAGTTTCTGTGCTTAAAACAGGGACCGCCAATTTTCAGTTGCACTTACATCATCAAAAATTTCTGAAAAGAGCCCTGTTTGCAATGTCTTTTGAAAAAATAAATAATACTTTATTACTAATTGTATGTACTTCAGTAGCAAGCAAATCCTTACATTTTGAAATATATAAAAAAAATGTTTATAGGCGCTTTGCAAGCCACCGTTTTTTTCCCAGCGATTTGGTGGACATTATGGACCACATGCAAAATTTTTTTCCACTTTTTCCTACCTTTTTCCACCTTTTTTTGTAGGTGTAAAAACATTAAAAATAGAGCGCCTGGGTCAGAAAAATCAGTGTTTTTTAAGTAGAAAATCCTATGTAGACATGCAATAGCGGTGTTTGATGCACTTTTTGTGCAAAAATTTCGCGCTCTAGAAGAAATATCACAATCAGTATACGTTATCTCTGTTGAAACTTGAATTTCCTTCCTTCAATAAAGCATTTTAGCCAATTCTGAAGTCGCTTTCAACAATTAAAACCATAATTTATCAAACGGCAGGAAGCGCTAGAAAATTTTAAAATTTTACCTCTCTAAAACGCATTTTTGCATGACAAAAACTAACCAAATCCGTGCAGAAGGTAAGGATTTTCAATCATAGAGAAGTCCTAGGACCAGATTGCTGATAAAAATGCTGCAATTGGCGCGGCGCGGCTTAAACATTACTAACAACAAGTAAGAATTAAATCAAATTTTAGCTCTTTAAAACGCATTTTTGCATTACAAAAACTAACCAAATCCGTGCAGAAGATAGGAATTTTCAAACGTAGTGAAGTTCTAGAACAGATTGTCGACAAAAATGCTGCAATTGACGCGGCATGGCTTAAACATTATTAACAAGTACGAATTAAATCAATTCGGCGCAAAGCACTGAAAAATTTTTGCAGTCTTACCTCTCTAAAACGCATTTTTGCATTACAAAAACTAACCAAATCCGTGCAGAAGATAAAAATTTTCAATCGTAGTGAGTTTTAGAACAGATTGTTGACAAAAATGCTGCAATTGGTACGGCGCGGCTTGAAGATTAGTAACAAGTAAGAATTAAATCAATTCGGCGCGAAGCGCCGAAAAATTTTTGAAGTTTCACCTCTCTAAAACGCATTTTTAACATTACAAAAATTTTCCACAAATGCCAACCAAGCCCAAAATTTTTTTCCATTTCCTAAAATTTTGGTTGACAAATAGACCAAAAAGTGGAAAAAAACGGTGTTGCAAACGTCTATGAAACTGATAAAAACAATTAGACGGTGTGTAAAGCTATGTATTTCTGCACTTCGTGATATTAAATGAATAAGTAAATGAATGAATGAATGATTTACTATGGAAGCACGAAACTTATTTGGATATAGTTATAACTTAACACTTAGGTCTTAACTATGAACAGAAAAAATTCTTAATGTGAAAGATCTAAGTATAAAATTATATACAATTAACTAACTACAGTAAGTACAGTAAGAAGGTTAATGTATGATAATCATATAACTTACTGTTTAAGTTTTGAAAATTCTCCTGAATTCTCCTAGATTTTCAAAATTCCACTGAATTCTCCTGACATTTTAAAATTCTCCTGCATTCTCCTGCAGGTGTACAATTTCTCCTGAAATTTCTCCTGAAAAGCCCAATTTTGTGCTCCTGCTCCTGAAAATTTTAGATTCTCCTGAATTCAGGAGAATTCTCCTGCACCTGGCAACCCTGCCAACCAACCTGTCAGTGTTGCCAACTCTGAAAAGACCAACCGGACATACCAACATATAAAACAGGCCAAAACCGGACATGAGCGCAGTAAAATTCCGGCCAAAACCGGACAAACAATGTATACACTTGATGAATAACAAGGTGGCTAAAATTTATTCAAATTAACTATTGCACTTAATTATCTATCACATCAAACGCATTTTGCACATTAAGCAAGGCCTCATCAGAAAGTGATAAGGATTCATCAAGGCAAACGATATCATCATCACAAATGCTACGACCATACGCGGGCAGCAAGAAAATTCTGGGGGGGGTGCAAGATTTTTTGAAGGTCGAAAAATGGCCTTAAAAATGGTGGTATGGCGATAAAAACACCATTTTTCGACGTTTCTCATCAAGCACTATCCATTGGCATAAAAAAATTGCGAAAAAAACGAAAAAAATTTCAAAAATTGAATTCTGGGGGGGTATTTTGATTTCTGGGGGGGGGGTATTTTGGTTTCTGGGGGTGCATACCCCCCAACCCCCCCCACGCCCAGGTGTTAAATAATTTGAGCATTGGATCAGTAACAGTAAAGGTGCAACAATTCTCGTCCTTCCAACATAGTAAAAAACGAACACGTAATAAAGCATCAGTAGTTTTGACATCTAAGCGATTTCGTAGTTCGGTCTTCAGCAAATTTAATACAGAAAAAGCACAATCAACGCTAGCATTAGAAAAGGGAAGACTTAAAGCAGACAATGCAAATGAGGCTTTAAAAATAATGGCTTTAATGTGCTTGGCCGTTTTAACATGATCAAGAAGAGCATTGCATTTTTGGCGTAGATTAGCAGAACATAATTTACAGTGAGCAGAACCGTCTGAGCTTTCTACTAGCCACAATTTGAAATTTGATTCCGAAGCCAAGACTTGACAAATGCATGAGTTCCGGACTTGCGTTTCTTTTTAACCGGTGATGGCATAGTTGACTAGAATTATGCCCTGAAAAGCAGCGATCAGTTTACATAGGTAAAAAACCAATAGCGAGTGACAAACAAAGTACAGAATTACATAAAGTACAAAGACACAACATGATGCGAGTACTGACTGAATAGCAAGTGATTTGACGACTTAATGTGTAAGTAGTAAAGGGCACTTGTTTACTTTAGTCCCTATCGAATTTTTTTCCATCTTTTTTAACGTTAGGGTATATACAGCATTATGATATATCTATCATTTCTGCGCTGCCCAACGGTTATCAACACCTAACCGTAAACCATTCAAATAATTTCGTCGACCCAATTAGCGGAGCTTGCACTAATCACATCGAATCGATGTGGCAAAAGTGAATCAGAAGCATAAAGCCTGGTATGGTATGCACCGGGCATTGCTGGACACATACCTCGCAGAGTTTATGTGGAGAAAGATCTTAAAGCACGATGCTTTTCACCACTTATTGGACCAAATCCGTACGTTTTACACCGTTTTTTAGGTATTTTTGGTATGTTGTTTCTGAGACGTGGATGAAATAAATGTTTCCCTTATAACTTCGTTTTCATTCCTTATGAGAAGGTGGCTGAGCCGATTGGTAACGTGTTGCGCTGTAGAGCAATAGGTCGGAGGGTCAAAACCTGACGCCTGAAAGTTATTTTCTGTCTCAGGAAAAGTCGTTTTAAAACCCTGATGTTAAAAAAGATAGAATAAATTCACCCTGTATATACCCTAACGTTAAAAAAGATAGAAAAATTCGATAGGGACTAAAGTAAATAAGTATCTAGTAAAGTTAGAGGTGAACAAGGTCGAGCGATATTGAGAAGGTATGCGGAGCGGATGATTAGCCACTAGCAAGTGTGTTTGGTGTGTATGGTTACTTCCTACAGTAAGCAAATGTGAAACAAGAACATGCAGCATGGCAATAACCTGATTCAGACAAAATTTTAAAACCGGCCAGAAGCGGACCAACTGCTTAAAAAACCGGACATCAAACACCGGCCATGACCGTCGACCGGCCAAACACGGACATCAAGCCTGAAAACCGGACATAAATGTCCGGTTTCCGGCCATGTTGGCAACCCTGCAACCTGTCAACACTGAACCAGTGTTGCCAACTCCGAAAAGACCAACCGGACATACCAACATTCAAAACCGGACAAAACCGGCCAAGAGCGCATGTAAATTCCGGACAAAACCGGCCAAATGATGTATACACTTGATAAATAACAAAGCGGCTAAAATTTATTCAAATCAACTATTGCACTTATATATCTACCACATTAAACGCATTTTGCACATTAAACAAGGCTTCATCAGAAAGTTACAACGTATCATTAAGGCACACGATATCATCATCACAAATGCTATGACCATACATTTTAGTTTTAAACAATTAAAGCATTGGATCAGTAACAGTGAAGGTGCAACAATTCTCGCCCTTCCAACACAGTGAAAAACGAACACGTAATAAAGCATCAGTAGTTTTGACATCTAAGCGATTTCGTAGTTTGGTTTTCAGCAAACTTAATACAGAAATACCCCGTTCAATGCTAGCATTATAAAAGGGAAGACTTAAAGCAGACAATGCAAATGAGGCTTTAAAACTAATGGCTTTAATGTGCTTGGCCGTTTTAACATGATTAAGAAGAGCATCGTGTTTTGGGGATAGATTAGCAGAACATAATTTACAGTGAGCAGAACCGTCTGAGCCTTCTACTAGCCACAATTTGGAATTTGGTTCCCGAACACCGTTTTTTCCCAGCGATTTGGTTGACATTATAGACCAGACCCAAAATTTTTTCCCACTTTTTCCAACCTTTTTCCACGTTTTTTAAGGTCTAAAAATGTTTAAAATAGACCCCCTGTTAAAAAAATCAGTGTTTTTTAAGTAGAACATCTTATGTGCTCATGTAATAGCGAAGTTTGATGTACTTTTTGTATAAAAATTTCGCGCTCTACTACACGATCAGTATACATTATTTCTGTTGAAATTTGAATTTCCTTCCTTCAGTAAAGAATTTTAGCCAATTCTAAGTCGCTTTTGACAATAAAAAGTATAATCTATCAAATGGCGCGAAGCGCCAGAAAATTCTGAAATTTTAGCTCTCTAAAACGCATTTTATTTTTCGCATTACAAAAACTATCCAAATCCGTACAGAAGATAAGGATTTTCAATCATAGCGTAGTTCTAGACCAGATTGTCGATAAAAATGCTGCAATTGGCGTGGCGCGGCGCGGCTTAAAGATTAATAACAAGTACGATTTAAATCAATTCGGCGCGAAGCGCTGAAAAATTTTTCAACTTTTATTTCTCTTAGACGCATTTTTAGCATTTTAGAAATCGGACACAAAGCGGACCAACCTAGCTTAAAAAACCGGACATCGAAAACCGGACATGACTGTCGATTGGACAAATACCGGACATCAAGCCTGAGAAGCGGACATAAATGTCCGGTTTCCGGCCAAGCTAGCAACCAACCTGCACTGAACACTGACATCTACAGTAGTCGATTCATAACTTTAATTGCGCAAAAGATTAAACTTGCCTACACAATCAATTACGAAATTGCGATATCAGTAATCTTACCTAAGCTGTAATGTTACTGTCTTCAACATTTTAATTAATATAATAAATATATTCTACTGTTATTGTGTTCATCATTTTTAATTATTTTAAATATCATGATTTACATTTATTGATTGAAAATTGCCTATTGTAAGGACAGTTAAAGTTGTTTGTTGCCAATCTTTCTGCGAAAAGCTACAATATTCATGTGCACACCATGATAGTGTAACTGCGAGAGTTACACGTGCAGGCGAACCTGCCTTAGCAGTTCGCAATAGCCATAACATAGCCAATACTAGTAGCTATCTATGATAGTGCACTGTGGGCTATGCCTTCGGTTCAATAATAAAAAACATTTAGATACTTGTCCGGTAGCATAGAGCTAAGTGTATGATAATAGTAATTGTTTAATGCTTACTGCTTAACGTGAATCGAGAACTTTCGATCTGAGATAAAACTGATTCAGTATTATGTTAAATTGATCGTTCTTTAATTTACTGTAATGGCCCTTGAGGCCAGTGAACGTAACGTTGTAGTTTAGAGTCTGGCCTTTTGGTTTTTTCGTTGGCCGGTTATTTCAACTGTACATTATTGTTTTTCTTTGCGTATTTTGTTTCCCGGCTTTAGGCCGTGTGTTCTTCGTCAAATAAAAGCATAGAAAACCTACCCAGTGGTTTTGGTTATACCGAGGGTTAGGTCGGGTATCTCCTACGTCGAGGATTTCTTCCCAGTTAGTGGACTGATAGGTAAATTCCGTATGATAGTCTATTTTATTCGAAAATCATAATTTATCTCTCAAGCCAAAAATTGATCAAAATTATTATCTAATCTTTAAGGATGATTGATCAGCATAGAGCTCGTTGTTGTTGTTTTCATAGTTCAGCGTGCTACACAAATTAGGAACCAAAAACATTTCGAATCAGGCACTGATTGAAAATAAGCTAAATAATCAACTTGAGCTTGAGATAGGTCAACTGACCTCCGCGGCAATTACCGAGACTAGGTAGGTAGCCTTAGGTCTTAGGGCGTAGCTGCTGAGATCACCCGACGTAAAAGCGGCCAGCAATATTAGGGCTGAGGGGATCAAAGCCGTAAGGTCTGTAAGGGTCCAAAGATCGAAAGCCTTAGAGCCGCGCGATCGGGGCCAGCACTAAGCGTAGACTTAAGTACCTACGTACCTAGGTAAATCTCGAAGGTAATGCTAGGCCGGTCTGTGTCGCTCTTGTAGATACAGGCCCCTACATTTACATTGGATGTTCCCTCCTTTAGGCTGCTAGCTACAGCCGAGCTGATCAATCATCGTAAAATTATTTTTCGATCCAAAAATCATCATTTTGGCCATCTAAAAATGTGTAACATTCCGTTCACCTTTATGTTGTATCGACCGCGATCGTGGCAGTGCGCAATTTAAGTAAGCGTCCATGGTAAAGATCTTGTGTATCGTGGTAAAGCCATCGTTATTTTTCTATTTCCGTCGGATCTCTACCAACGAAGGCAGCTCTCACGCTTGTATATTCATTTTTCTATAAACGTCAGCCCTCAGGCGACGATTTATCATTTTTCTCAACGGACGACGAAATTCCGTCATTCAGGTTCTTACCTAACTGTTTTTCTAACCACGTACACGTTCTTGCGCTTTAGGCTTAGTCCTATCTGCTTTCAATCATTTCACGTCAGGTATATCTTACTTCACGTAAGGAAGTACTATTTACGTGGAAAAACCTGTTTTTCGGATCAACAAAGGTCTAATTCGAAACATTTATTTTGGGAAAAATTTCGACGTACTGAAATTTATTTTACCCAAAGGCACATTTTTCGACATTTTCGACACCTAAAAATGGCAGGAAAAAAGGTTTTGCGGACACCACCCACTAAATTGAAAAAACCTTCTACGCCACCTACTTCAGCTCGCCAATTACATACCGCGCCTGTTGACTCTAATAGCGCGTGTAATTCTGCGAGTAATGACACAGTTACGAGAGACGTACCGACTAAGGCGAATAATGATAAATTACCTGCGTCATAACATGCCGCGAGTAATACACAGTCTGAAGATGAATTATCCTTGAGTACCATGTGATCTCGTATTAATCAATCTTTGCTAACTAGGTCGGATCCTAATATTGACAATTCATCAAGTCACACAATGATCGATAATACGACTACCATTAACACGGCAAATAATCCTGAAACCAGTTCGGAGCGCAAAAATCACGATTCTGATGTAGAAAGTAATCATAGTTGCAGCATGAATGCCGACAGAGAGCGTGCTAATGCTAATGTGACTAATGATCTTATTTTGAAAGTGCTACAAGCTATTCATTTGCAATTTTCGGATCTTTCTACGCGTGTCGATCAGGATAAAAAGGAAAATGCGGATGAAATGCGTAAACTGCGTTTGGAGCTAAGCACTATGCTTAAACCCCAACCAGTTCTGAATCGCATAGAAACTAATGTATCTGAGCGCATTAATCACTCAATCAATAGCGCAAATTTTTCTGAATTCAATGCGCAAAGTGTGACTCGTGCACAAAGTACGCATAGGGCATCTTCTCTGTTGTCTACTAGCAACAGAGCATCGAATTCACGCTCACCTTCGGAAACTGTTCCAGAAAATATCTCTCAAAGTTGTATGAACCGCGCGCCGGAAATATGTAATTTGTCACAGAATCCTGTAAACACGGGTTTGCAATCAGTGCAAAACTCGGGTTTTTCGGAGAATATACCTACAATTTCGCAGCCGTCGGTATCGATTTCGCAGACGTCGCGATCTCGGCCTTCGCTGCCATTAAATCATAATGTGCCTTCCTTCGTACCTAATCCTTCTATTGCGAATTCGCAGCAGCAACTAAATCCACCACCGCTGCAGTATTTTCCACCTCAAGGAGAAATCTTACCCAATAATTATGTACCTAATCCTATAAATGTGGAAATACCACCTAATAATCCTATTTTGCATTCCTCTAATATCGAAATGCAACCGGTTGAGATAAATTTATCTGGTATTAATTATGAATCTGCAAATTTGCAAAATGAATCTGCTCCTCAATCTGAATCATCTAGTAGGAGAAAACACGTCAAATTTTCTGACAACAGCTCATCTAATAGTTATGATCGCCCGCGCAGTCGTCGCTTGCGTCGCAAATCTCGATCGCGCAGACGACGTCATAGGCATAGTTCAGGTTCTTCATCTGAAAGCTCGCGTGGTGATTCACGTCTCGCTGATTCCTTGAATCGCGGACCACTTTTGCAGCAGATGCAATTTGCAATTGCAAATAAAAAATTCTTTGATGGCGATAAATCGGATATAAAGGCTTATTTTGCAGAATTTGAATCGCTTGCCAATACCTATGATATTGACAAGGCTGATCGTTTAAAATTCGCTACTGGATTTCTTGACCCTTATGTTTTGCGTCTATACCGCTCGTTACCTGCTGATATACAACAATCTTATTCGAAAATGAAGCATGCGCTAATAACCGAATTTTGTCCTATGGACACCGATGCACTCTTTAATCGTTTTTTGTCACACAAACAGCAGCCTAACGAATCGGTTAAAGCTTATTATCTCTCGCTTTGCGAATAGTTAATTAAATCTGATCCTTACCTCGAAGTTGACACGCCACATTTTAATAATTTAATGCCACATCAACTAAAACAAGGTTTATTACCACACATTTCGAAAGAGGCATATCATAAAAAACCTAGAGCATCATTAGCTGAATTTTTGGACAATGCGCTTAGCGCTGAATTTGCTAATAAAGAATTTGAGGATAAAAAGGCAGTAACGACTTACGTATTGGTAACAGCTGCTCCAGTAGGCAGCGTAGTACCTAAAGATACTCCTCGCGCATCGAACCAAAATGATCCAAATCGTTCACGTCATAGAACGTTTCATCGCTCATTGCGTGCTGAGAAACCAGAAAATTCTTCTCGTAAATATTGTACCTTTTGCAAGCGCATAGGGCACATTTGTGAGGAGTGTTTCACACGTCAAAGGCAAGAAACGTCTAATAATGCTAATTTTAATCAAGCTGAGCGGAATACTAATTCTATGGTGCGCAATCGCAGCCAATCGCGTTCTTTTTCGCGACAAAATCGTTCGCCATCGTGTTTGAATTCGCAGAATAGGCATCGATCTCAATCAGGATATCGTAATTCTAGTCAACATCGTTCATCTAACTATGCAAATAATGATAATCGCTTTGAATTAAAGCAATCAGGATCGAATTTTTGGCAAAATCGTAATGATCATTACCAAAATTGCGGCTAATTATCAAAATTCGCGTTACGATAATCGTTATAATAACCAATCGCGCCAAAATACACCTTTTGTGCAATTTCCTAATGAACAGCGTGGGACATACTATAACTCTAATTATCGCAGCGATAATAATTTCAATCGCCCGTATGTCACATATACTGCAGACAACCAACCCGCCTTGAATGTACCCCCACCGCAGCCAACCCTTACATCTCCTCGTGATGTGAACACGGTTACTGCAAAAGAGCAAGAATCTAGCGCACGTCCTAATTTATTCGCAGTCGCAAGAATTTCTTGAAGAGTACGAACGTCTACAACGTTGTCTTGCAACTTACGAAAAATTAATCTACCTCCATCTAAGACTTTCGATCCTAATATTCCAATCGTAAGTCATGCTGGGACAAATTTACCCACCATCCTAGTTAAAGTTCATGGCGTTGACGTGCCTGCTCTGATAGACACGGGTTCACAGGTCACCATGATGACCACGTCTGCATTCTTACGTCTTGGTTTTAATTTACCACCTAAGCAAGTTTCACAAGTCGTACACGGTGTAGGCGAAATCACCGCAGTCGTTCGCTATAAAGTAAATATGACTTTAACAATCGCGGAACAATCTATTTCTACCTCAGTAGCTATAATTGATCACTTGCCGGAAGACATGCTCTTAGGGTATGATTTTTGCGAATCCGCACTCATGTGGGTTAATCCTATTGAGCGTTGTGCTTTTATAAACGGCATAAAGATTAATTTACTTTCATCTCACGAAAAATTGCAATTTTGCGCGAAACCCAACGCAACTACCTCTGGTGTGTGTGTGTGCATGTTTCGCTACCTGAGCCTGCTATTATACAACCTAGGCATGAATTAATTACACCTGGCTATATAAGTCACGGTACTTTTGCAATCTTGATTTCGCATTATTCGAACCAAATCCCGATTTTATGGAAAAAACTTCACTTTTTGTTGCTCCGTCTATAGTCGATGCTTCACAACCTCTAATACCTGTTCGCGTTTGTAACATCTCTAAAACACCAATTCGCATTGACTCTGGTGAAATAATAGGTTCTTTAACCACTGATGCCGAAGTTGTGTCACATGTTTCATCTTTGGATGATAGGACACCAGAACTTTTCGCATCAATAAATAAAGCTTTAAACGGCTCCGCCGTTAATTCTAGACAGCAGCAACAAATTCGTGAACTTTGCTTAAAAATACGACTCAATTTTTGCATTAAAAAATGAACCTCTCAGACGTACCCCCTTGATGAAACATCATATTGACACAGGGGATAATCCACCCGTTGTTGGAAAAACTTATCGTGTTGAGCATTCTAGAAGAGAATCTATGCAGAAAATTATAAATGAAATGCTTGCGGATAAAATTATTTGACCTACAACTAGCCCATGGGCAAGTCCATTATTTCTCATCGGAAAAAAGGACGGTTCCCTTAGGCCAGTCGTTGATTATCGACGGTTAAATGACGTCACTAAAACGCAAGTTTACCCTCTTCCACAATTAGACAATTATTTCGATACTTTAGGCAGTGCTGCATATTTTAGCACACTCGACTTAAAATCTGGATATTGGCAAATTCCACTCGATAATAAGTCTCGCGAAAAAACAGCATTTATATGTCCTGTTGGTCATTACGAATTTGAAGTTTTACCTTTTGGTTTAAAGAATGCGCCCGCAGATTTTCAAAGACTAATGGAGCTTGTGCTCGCAGGTCTAAATTGGAAATCTTGTCTCGTTTACATCGATGACATAATTATTTTTTCACGTACTTTCGAGGAACATTTAAAAGATCTTGAAAATGTCTTCATCGCTCTTAAAAAGGCAAACTTACGTGTCAAGCCTGATAAATGCCATCTTGCGCATGCAGAGGTAAAATTTCTTGGCCACAACATCAGTGCAATGGGCATCGCTCCCGATATGTCCAAAGTCGCAGATTTAATCTCGTTTCCCGTACCAAAACCGTTAAATCATTGCAGAAATTCCTTGGCTTAGTCCAATGGTTTAAGAAATTCGTTAAAGATCTGGCTAAAATCGCTAAACCGCTATTTCATCTTCTTCGTAAAGATGTCGAATTTTGCTGGAAGGCTGAGCACCAAACCGCTTTTGAGCTTCTGAAGAAAGCATTTACATCTCCACCTATTTTGCAATTACCAAAATTCGATGATGAGCACCAATTTATTTTAACAACTGACGCAAGTAACTATGCGTTAGGTGCTATTTTGACGCAAAAACATTTACCATCCAAAAGTCGTTTTATTCTTAGCTACGCTAGTCGCGTGCTAAATTCTGCTGAATGTAATTATGCTACTTCAGAAAAAGAAGCGCTAGCGGTAGTGTGGGCCATCAAGCATTATCGACATTATCTTTACGGTAAAAAATTCATTGTCGAAACTGATCATCAAGCGTTAACCTGGCTAGTAAATGTTAAAGACCCATCGAGTCGATTACGCCGTTGGGGTCTTAAATTACAGGAATACGAATATGATATCGTTTACGTTCCTGGTGCATATAACTGCGCAGCTGATCTTCTTTCACGTCATCCTAAATATGATCATGCAGAACGCAAATATAAAGTAGAGCGCAAAAATATCGTTAACATCGCAAATTTAGAATCCGAAGATTCTGAGTCAGATGATGAATTGGTTCCACCTGACCGATCGTGCGATAATGCGCCTACTGCGCCAATTAATCATCCAAACGCACAAAATAATAATCCTACTGCGCAAACCGATCCTATTAATTCTAAACCACCTACATTTCGCGAACGCTTGTTACTTACCGATGCAGAAAAAGCTGAAATGCTAACACCTGCGCGTTTACTCGCTGAGCAACGTGCAGATGACGAATTGCATAAAATTCGCATCGCATTGAATGACTTAACAACGAAAAAATATCGTGACGAATTTTTTCTTGTAAACGATGTACTTTTTTGTCGTTTTCAACCTAAGCGTTCACCAACTGTCGTTCATCAAATCGTCATACCCAAATCTTTGCGTCGCTTCATATTAACGGAATTTCATGACTCTATTTTCGGAGCTCATTTTTCATCGCGCAAAATCTTGCCCGCCATACAAATGCGTTATTGGTGGCCGCGCATGGAAAATGATGTGATCGCGTGGTGTAGGAATTGTGATGTGTGCTTACAACGTAAGGTCGCATTAAATTCCACATCCGTTCCGTTGCAACCAATCGAAGTATCCGCGCCTTTTGAACTCATTGCGTGCGATTGCTTGCATATGCCGCAATCTCCCTCCGGAAATGATCAAATTGTAGTTTTTATGGATTATTTCACAAAATACGTGGAAGCTTTTGCTGTTTCTGATATAAAAGCAACAACTATTGCAAATTTATTACTAAGAGAAATTATACCACGTTATGGAGTCCCCAAGAAATTTTTGACAGATCAGGGGTCAAATTTTACATCTACCCTTATTTCGGAAGTTTGTAAACTATTAAACGTTCAAAAAATATTTACAACCCCATATCACCCCCAGTGTGATGGGTTGGTGGAACGTTATAATCGTACATTGATTGATGGTTTGTCTAAGCTGAGTGCGCGATCACAGTATGATTGGGAACAATTTCTACCCTTCGCATTATTTGCATACCGCGCGACTCCACAATCATCAACTAATATATCTCCTTTTGAAATGCTTTATGGTCGTGAACCAGCATTTCCTCTTGACACTTTACTCATAAATGATTTTGTGATAAATCCGAATTTACCATCTGTTGCGGAAAAATACGTCATTGATTTAAAGCTGACTTTGCAGGATCTGCATGAAATCGCGTCTCAAAATTTATCTCAAGCGCGTAAGCAGCAAAAATCGCAATATGACAAAGCCGTAACGCACACAAATTTTAATCTCTCGGATATAGTCTACCTCAATAATACCTCAGTCATTCAACCTGAAATCGGTAAACTATCACCCAAGCGTGTTGGTCCATACCGAATTATTGACTTACCTACGCCTGAAACTGCAAAAATCGCATATGTCTATAACCCTCTCATTATTCATCACGTTCACAGGAATAGACTTTTGCCTGAACCTAAATTACCTTATTCTGACTTAATTGTGGAAAAACACGCGTATGTCCCTGGCGATTTTGTGTTGGTAAAGTTACCACATTGCCCGCTTGCCCCGGCAGTTGTCATAAGTTTTGAGGATTTACCGGGCAGGGAACAAAAAGCTAAGGACTGCGCGCCTGTACGTTTATTAAATGGTTCTAAAACAGCACATGCCGTACCATTATCTAATGTTTTTCCTTTTGCAGACCCATGGCTGCACAAGGTACCCCCAGCAAGGAGGCATTGTTGGAAGCAGCTGGTCGCCGATGCAAATTTGAGGGGCGTGTTCCCGCGTCCCTAGATGAGTTTCGTTCGGCGTTGACCAGTATGGCTTTAGAGCGGGGTTTGGTCATACCCGACCCGCTGCCGCAAGACAATAATCGTCGTGTTGGCAGTCTCGAATCACTTACCGCAAAATGGGTAAAGCATAAAGCAACACATAAAATCGCAAATCACAGAAAGCGTATAAACGACCAACAACTCTGGTGGGAGAATCGGCTTGGTAGAAGTCCTTTGGTAACCCCTCGCGTACCAAAGAATAGACTTCTACCCACCGTCATAGTCTCCAACGACCAGACGTTGTTTGGCGCCATTTTGACGTTAATTCAGCCATTGAATATGACTAATGGCACTTTATTTCTAGGCTACGACTCTGAATTTGTGAATGACAGAAAGGGCAGGCATTATAAGACCTGGGACCTGCGTTTTCAGCAACTATGTCCCACTTACCAGGACCTCCATGGCCCATTTGTATGCTACGTCCAAGTTGCGAGCGCAACTGGCCATCACACCTGGGCGTGGGGTGGGGGTTGGGTATGCACCCCCCAGAAACCAAAATACCCCCCCCCAGAAATCAAAATACCCCCCCAGAATTCAATTTTTGAAAATTTTTTCGTTTTTTTCGCAATTTTTTGATGCCAATGGATAGTGCTTGATGAGAAACGTCGAAAAATGGTGTTTTTATCACCATACCACCATTTTTAAGGCCATTTTTTTGACCTTCAAAAAAATCTTGCACCCCCCCCCCAGAATTTTCTTGCTGCCCACGTATGCTGGCCATGTGTTCTGTTGGGATCTAGCAAAGTTTCCGCAACCTCCGTTCGGGCTTCACCAGTTGCTTGAAACGCGCTTACCTAACGTTTATATGGTTTGTTACGATCCGACGCAAGATCGACTTGCGTATTTCCATGTCTACGGGCCAACCTTCGAGGAAATTGTAGCAATTCTGGATGCAGAAATTCGCAATAAACTGCACTGGAAAGACCCATTTATTGCAAATTTTATTGACATTCAGCCGTTGGCGAGAACATTTACTCGATCGTTTACGCATTAAAGCGCAATCACACTCGTTAAAGCGCTTGGCAGAATTCTTTTTTGACATGTATATTGATCCGAACGCGCCTGGAAACTTCGGACAGGCGTGGAGCTTACCTTTAACTCGGGACATGCAGCATTATCTAGCGATGGACGCCCTCATAACTATCGATGTTTTTATATTGATAGAAGGGTGCTCGCAGGATAATTGCATTACTGACGATAGAAAGCCCATGTCGGTTTCTTTCGTAGGCGATGAGTTGTACATTAAGGCTAGTGGCCCGAAAGCCAAAGTACGCATACCATTGTCGACTAGCAAGCCACCACAAGGGCAGTCGACCAGCGCAGCTGTTGACGCTGAAGTTGATTCAAATGGCGAAGAGTTAATCTTAGCTGAGGACTTTTATTGCCCGGCTCCGCAACCACAAGTAGCTATAGCGGCAGCCACCACCATTGCCTCAGTAACGGAAGCGTTGGCTCACGCTAACGTGTTTGACAATCCTGACTTACAAGTGCAGGCTTTGCAAACCGTTGCCGACACAGTTTCGGGCCCGGTAAATGCGCCTGACACGGAACCTAAGTCAAAACCAACCAGTACGAGTACACCAGCTTCTGTGTTTTCTTCGCAAACCGATATTCCCTACAATTCGCCTATGCTGGGTGTAGAACCATCGATCTCCACTGAAGACGATGATTTATCTCCCAAACGTTTAGTGATGGCGTTATCTGACGCCGAGGCGGAAACACAGGCTAACGTGTCGCCACCGCGTGTAACACGCGGAGCAATGGCTCGAAAAGGGATTGTTACCGTTTCGCAACCGATTGTCTCGCAATCGCTTGCGGCGGTTCAACAAGCACCCTTGGGTATCAGTGCACTCGGACCTTTGCCGACTCTTCAGCCGGTTGGGGCAGAGCAGCAAGCTGACCCCGATGTCATCATGACTGATATTATCGGTTTTCCGCCACAACCGCAACGTACATTAGCCGCACACGAAGTACCTCAAGTAGCATTATACACGCAAGTCACGACTCAGCCCGTGTCACAAGGTACGACGGCACCGGATACTCGTTTCACGGCTCCTATGGCCATGACGGGTGTGTCTAGTACCGTGGCAAATTTGCAATCACAGGCTACGCAAAGCCAACCATCAAATAGGGAAGTCGCAATACCTGCGCACGTGCAAGCTATTCGCGACCAGATGGCCGCGAATGAAAGCGCTAGAATCCAAAATCGCTCGCGCTACGTACAGCATTTTTTCACAATGATGGAAAATATGACGCGCGAACCACCTTGTACAGTCGCGCCAGTCGTTTTGCACGACTTACGTTCCTATTTGGGTGAGGTCGCAGGATCGCGTTTGTACGATCAGTTGGTCGAAGCTGCTCAAGTGTACTTCGATCGAGTGTACGCAATTCATTTGCAGTACGCGAATTCGACTGATTTGCCCTTGCGCCCATTAGTGTGGTCTACGCTCGCACAGCCTTTGGCTGATGCCGATCGTGAGCCCGCACCTAGGTTCATAAGCGATATGAGCGTCTTTAACCGATTATTTTATCCTGACCAATACTTCGTGCGCATACGGTTTTTTATCACAACCGGAATGATGTTGTACGAGGTTCCGCTCGAGTATTTGGTTGTACACCCACATCTTGACGCACCAAGCGAGGTGATCGACGGCGTTACACATCAAATTTGCCCGGATTTATATCCGCATAGAATGTCACCAGCGCCGGATCACCTAGCGCCAATTTTAATACCGACACGCCAGATGGTCGATATTTTCGATACTTTCCGAGAATTTCAGTCTTTATATGAGTCGGAGTATCGACACATGACGATCTTTTCTTCAATAGACGTCATGCGCGCTACAGCGCTTTTGGAATTCCTGGATAGAAAATTCCACTTTTTCGCATACGCCTATGGCAATGCCGGAATAGGTTGGCGTATGACGGAACAGTTGCGTCGCATGTTACGCGTAGCGTTCCTTGGCGAATCTTACACGCCATCTCCACGTGAGGCTTTTCCGGAATTCCCGGACTTAACAGCACAAATCAAAAGTCCTCATGTTTTACACAACATGGTTAGGCAAATTCGGTTAGCTACCAACCCGGCACTCGAAGTTCCGGCTCAATTCAATCGTTTTCGAGGTCATCAAAAATCTGTATTTTACCTCAAACATCGAATACAAGGCGAATTAGAAAAAATTCGTAAAGAAAGGCAACAGGCATCCTCGCAGGACCCAAGCGGATCCGCAGCAAGCCTTGATATGCCCGAAGTCGATCTTTCTTTGGAAGCACAAATTGCGATGCGTCGAACACGCATGACGATCGAGCAGCGTGATCGTGAGAATTTGGCTACGGAAATGCCACGGCGTGCGACGAAGTTACGCGCCGCCGGTTCTCTTGCTGAGACTTCAGAAGTTTGTCACATGCCAGAAGACAAACACAAGGCAAAATTGAATCGTTTTTACGATACTAAATCCGAGCACACTTTGCGTCGGTTGAAGAATTTGGAAAAACAACGAGTCAGAAGACTCGTTCAAGCTGAAGTTGCAGCTAAGTTAAAAGCGCGTTTAGGCCAAAGGGGATTGAGGCGACAAGACCCGCAGTCATCCCGGCAGCGCTATGCGCAAACGCACCATCGTTCACAATCGCAATCACAACCGCAGACACAAGTAAAACCACATGTACAGCAATACACAAGACCGCAGACCCAGTCGCGGCAACAGCAGCAATTCACGGAATCGCGTGAGCGTTCCGAGGCGTATTCTCAGGCCGATGCTGGTCATCTGTCGCGCTCGTAACAGCAGCAGCCTTATGAATATTGCCGTCCGCCACAGTCAAACCGCGGAACTCATCGGTAGTGATTGACCGGGGCCCTGGCCCCAGCCCCAGCCCCAGCAATCCCCGCCATTTTTGAGCATCCCCGCCCCAGCCGGGGCAAGGTCAAAAAATGGCCGGGGCCGGGAAAAATTTAGTGTAGGCTGTGATACTGGCACTTATTTATCAATGAGCAAGTATTAATTTTGAGAACTGTACTGATTAGACCATATGTATACTTACCTAATCCTCTACTGAAAAAATGTTCAGGAAAATCTGCATGTTTTTGATTCCTCCACTTAACTTATTTAAACTAAATGCTACTTTTAACTCATTCATTCATACCCATGGCTAAAAAATTTAGAGTTGACAAATACGTTCTATTTCTAGTTGGAAATTGTGCGTTTTCGACAAACTATTTTTACAAAAAACACTTTTACATTCAATTGAATGGGAACCACGGGCTTTAAAACGCGTTTCTTTTGTAATAGTTATTAGGATGGAGGTTAATTATAGGCGAATGTAAACTACGCTACAGAATTGCGTCCGATCCGATAAACTTAATATGTCTCAAATAGTTTCCTAAGGTCCAACGTTGAGGGGGATGAAATCCCAAATTGGAGGACCAGAAAATCAAGTGGTGGACTATTATTAGCCGACTCTATTTTGTTGTACGAGCCTTCTTGTGCTTGTACAAAGATCTCCGAAAAGGTCTTTGTATGAGCTAACAAACTTTTTGTAGCTATATTATATAAATATATTTTCAAACATTTTTGCTTAGTATAATATGGTACAGTAGCGATTTTAGTGTGGTAAAACAGGGTATTCTGATTTTTGATTGTATATTTTAGCTAATTTCTGGGTTTCTAACGCCAAAAATTACTAAAATTGTCTCAAAACGGCGCAAAGCGCCTAAAAATTTGACATTTTTCCATTCTAAATACAGTCGAACTTGCTCAATGCGTACACCCAAGGGATCAAGCCCTTCTGTATGCATTATCCGAGTGCACGCATTATCCGAATACCCCGGATTTTTAACAAGGAATACACTATTATGCGATAAAATCATTTTTTTAGGAAAAATATAGCAATACAAGTCTGCTTTAACATATTTTCACGCTTAAAGTCACAAAAATTTTCGATATCATTCATTTCGCTGAACAACTTTGTGTCACAATTGTCCTGTGCCATTAAATTCGTATGTTCGATATACTCAGTTTTAAATCCTGATAGCTCGGAAGTCGGAACCATTTCTATTTCTCCTAGATCGTCCAGGTCACGAAACTAAATATTATGCACATTTTAAAAACAAATAGGCGCAACACTCATCTCGATATGCCTGAAGTTTTCGCATAACCACAGAACTTGCGGTGATTTGTCAACATTTTTAAATTTGTCCCCAGAGAAACTTCGTTTTTTGAAAACGCCATGACCAATCAAAAATAACAATTCGTTTAAGGCTTAATTCCCCTAAAACTTTAGAATTCTAAGCTTTTCAAAGAAAGCTAAAGATCCAGACTAAAAATTATACACATTTGAGAAAACAGGCTCGCACAACACATAAGTCAATTTGACCAAAGTACTCGTATAAACAAGGAACTTTAGTAGAAAAAGAAAATGTATCAAAATTTAAAATGATGCACATCAAAGATAGCAGAGAGACGCAAACATTTCGAGCTGATCGCATTATCTGAGGTGAAAAAATACATGTTGTATGCATTAAGCCGGGTAGTTTAACATGCAGGCATGGGCCCATGGATGAAATCGGCTGTACGCATTACGCATTAACCGAGTACGCATTATCCCATGCTATTGCCTTATGTTTTACATGGCCTTTCGGTCCGGACCTAAAAATACTGTACTCATTATGCGAGAAAACGCATTATCCCATGTACGCATTGTCGAAGTTCGACTGTACAAATTTTGCCCTTTTAAAGATAAATAGGACAGACAAGTTTTCAAATCGGAGCAAAGCGCCGAAAATTTTTTCGAATTTACCACCTTTTTACAGTTTTTATCTTCTTAAAAATCTTTGTACATGTACAAAGATTGTCCTGAAAAGTCTTTGTACATCGGGAAAAATCTTTGGCGGATACAAAAAACACTGTTTTGTACATGCAAATTTTTGTATACTTTAATATGGTACAGTAACGATTTCGATGTGGTAGAACATATTCGGCCTTTAGTAGTTTGGCTGATTTTTGGGCTTCTGAATATTTGACATTTTTCCATTTTTCCATTCTAAGCGCAGTGTTGCTTATTACAAGATTTAATTCACATATTACAATTTTTGTAATATTTCTGATTTTGTAGTACAAGTTGTTTTAGCTTTCTCAGTCGAGTTTTATGTGTGAATTCCATCAAAAGCTCATAAAAATTTCGGCACTTCGCGCCAAACTAATATAAAACTAAATTCAGGCCGAATTATCACATTTAGAACCACAATTTTTTTGTATTTGGCGAAGATTTTTGCTGATGTACAAAAGACGTTTCAGGACCATCTTTGTACATGTACAAAGATTTTTGGAGAAAACTGTAAAAAGGTGTAAAATTCCTTATTGCAAATTCTACAATTTTAAAGATTTTCAGGGGGTAAGCGGCTGCAAAAATGGAGCCGCGTAGCCCCCTTCCCCTGAAAATGGCCGAGAAATATACAAGTTACGGGGGTTTGGGCCACCCCCCCATCGACGCTTTGAAGCCCCGAACTTCCTTGAAAGTCAGAAAATATTTAATCACCCTCCCCATTTTTTGGCAAAAACCTGCGCTTTTTTTGCTATTTTTATGTGTTTTTACCATTTTTGATTTAGTCGCTAACCCCTCCTTCTAAAAATGGCGAGGGACCCCTATCCTAGATTTCCAGCCGTTACATGTATACTGAGGGACCCATATAAAATTTTAAGCGATTACATGCATGTTTTATTGTGATAGTTTCTCAATTTACTCTAGCTCACATTTAAAATAATGTACCACTTCGTGAAATTCTAATAGATAGGTACACTTTTGCCATACTAAAAAATTAAGTTCAAAAAATTCAAAAGGTTTTCACCAAAAATCGTCGGACGGTGACTTGTGTCTTGGACCCTGAGGGGGTTATACCCCTCTCCCTTATGGGAATGTGTGATGTCTCATTTATTACATCCAATACCTATTGCATCCAATCGCTACAGCAGCAGTAGTAGTAGCGAAGATTCAAATGATATAGAGTGTGCTAATAGTAGCGACATGACTTTGTTGATGATTCAGACAATGAAACACTGAACTAAATTTGTTTCTTGTGACAAAAATAGTAATAAAACTTGATATGAAAAGGCGCACCTAACTTTGCGCTAGCCATTTACTACTGAATGGAGCAGTCGCTCATTATTTCTTTTCCTATGCCCACCCCAAGTATGTGTCATGCAATAATATTTTCCTTGTCTGACCCCGGCCAGCCCCGGCCCCGCCCCGGCCAAAAAAGTTGCCCTGGTCAATCACTACTCATCAGGGCCGGTCACAATCCCGCCAATGTCAACAATGGGACCAGTCTTATCAATCACCGTTGGAACAAAGTCAACCAGCCACCGGGGCTATCAGCCACAACCTCGACCAGGTCCACTTTTGCCCAAACCGTGGCCTGTTACTCAACAACGATAGCGTCCACGCGAACCTTCTTGCCAACGATCTTACGGTTTTACGCCGGAGCAATTATTTACTCCGACGCCACCCATACCGCGTCGTTACGCGGACGACTACGAGGACGACGAAGATTTTGAGGACGATGATTGACCTGTCAATCCACATCGACGCCTACGCCAACATATGTATGGGCATAGGCAATCGCCATATCAATATCGTGAGCGTTCAAATACGCGTCGCGAACCGGAATCGGATCAGGAATATTTTCAACGACAACGACGTTGCGGAAAATCGTATGGCTCGAAGGCCAAGTACCACGACCAATATTAATTTACAAGTTCAACGTACTGAACTTTTGGAACTCTGCGATGGCGTCGACCTCGACCAGCAGCTTTTTGTCAATTTTTTTCGTTTTTCGTCCTGATGTGGATTCCAGGACTTCGTGTATTGTTTATTTCTTGTGTATTATTTTTTTCTCTTGTCATTTTTCTCTTGCTGTAAATTTTTTCTTTGACGGTGCTCGTATTTTTCCCCGTTATCTCGCATAATTTGCCATTTTTCTCGTTTTACCTCTTGTTTTAATTCGTCAGTGACTTTAATTTTTTGCTCAGCATAATTTTGCCTTATCATTCCGTGTCTTGAATTTTCTTGTGTTTAATTAGCGGTGTTACTATTATGGTACCTTAACTCTTTAATGGACAAGGGGTTAATTTATACCCAATCTACAAATTTTTTCAATTCAAAATTTTTCTCATTAACCGGGGACTGAAGGAGGCTACTTGGGCAGCTTAATCGAGTATTATGCTATGTTGTCCAAGACCGGAGTTCATCATTACTCAGGCAACAATATAGTTATCCCTAGCGCCATTGTGAGTGTTGCTCGAGAGTTTTTCCTGAGTGCGAACGAGGTCATGCGTTGACCGGTTATCGATATTTGTTATTTTTTTGTTCTTTTTATTTTTGTTTTTCACGTTCGCTCAGGATGAGGCGTTGCGGACGCCAGAGTAGAGGCGTTGCAAACGCCAGAGAGCCGAGTTGTAGAGCGTCGCCAACGCTAGTGTCGTTGTTGGTACCCCCGAAAAATTCTCCACTTCGTTACTAATTTTTTTTCTATATGTGGGGGAGTGTAACTGCAAGAGTTACACGTGCAGGCAAACCTGCCTTAGCAGTTCGCAATAGCCATAACATAGCCAATACTAGTAGCTATCTATGATAGTGCACTGTGGGCTATGCCTTTGGTCTTCCCATTATTTCCCCAAATTTTCAATAATAAAAAACATTTAGATACTTGTCCGGTAGCATAGAGCTAAGTGTATGATAATAGTAATTGTTTAATGCATACCGCTTACGTGAATCGAGAACTTTCGATCTGAGATAAAAGTGATTCAGTATTATGTTAAATTGATCGTTCTTTAATTTACTGTAATGGCCCTTGAGGCCAGTGAACGTAACGTTGTAGTTTAGAGTCTGGCTTTTTGGTTTTTCGTTGGCCGGTTATTTCGACTGTACATTATTGTTTTTCTTTTGCGTATTTTGTTTCCCGGCTATAGGCCGTGCGTTCTTCGTCGAATAAAAGCATAGAAAACCAACCCAGTGGTTTTGGTTATACCGAGGGTTAGGTCGGCCACCATCCCTACATTGAGGACTTCCACCCATCTAGTGGACTGATAGGTAAATTCCGTATGATAGTTTATTTTATTCGAAAATCATAATTTATCTCTCAAGCCTAAAAATTGATCAAAATATTATTTAATCTTTAAGGATGATTGATCAGCATAGAGCTCGTTGTTGTTGTTTTCATAGTTCAGCGTGCTACACAAATTAGGAACCAAAAACATTTCGAATCAGGCACTGATTGAAAATAAGCTAAATAATCAACTTGAGCTTGAGATAGGTCAACTGACCTCCGCGGCAATTACCGAGACTAGGTAGGTAGCCTTAGGTCTTAGGGCGTAGCTGCTGAGATCACCCGACGTAAAAGCGGCCAGCAATATTAGGGCTGAGGGGATCGAAGCCGTAAGGTCTGTAAGGGTCCAAAGATCGAAAGCCTTAGAGCCGCGCGATCGGGGCCAGCACTAAGCGTAGACTTAAGTACCTACGTACCTAGGTAAATCTCGAAGGTAATGCTAGACCGGTCTGTGTCGCTCTTGTAGATACAGGCCCCTACATTTACAATAGGTACTGTAGGTACCTTAGTACAATAAATCGTGTTTTACCGATTGATGTGCAGCAATGGAAAACATCAATCAAAATACCTACGCATCTAAACGTTAGGTCTGTAAGTATGATAAGTTAGCCGCAGCCCACTATTTACGTAATGCCATTGGGGAAATGGCGACCAACCTACCTTTGGGGCTTACATAGGTACTCACACTACTCTCGGCGCTCGCCAGGTCGTATCAACTCGAAGTTCGGCTTCAAACCCAATGCCCCTCAAAAACCTACGGCCTTGATTTCCTCAGTCCTAGAATTGCTGACCCCTTCTTGCTCGGAAAACTTGGCAGCTATGCCCTGCAACCTAACACTGAGTACCTACCTAACCCCGGTATGCTCGCAAGGTCAGTTTGACCTATCTCAAACCACAAATCTCAAGTTGATAAATTGATAAATTAACATGTTTTCTAGTCAAAAGCTGGTTCAAAAAGTTGTTGGTCCCTAATAGCACAATGAACATTGATTCCAACAACAACGAGCTCTAAGCCAGACAGTCACCATCAATATAAGATTAAATAATATTTTTGACTAATTTTTGCGTTGAAAGAAATCAGACTTTTCAATGAAAGAACAAAAAAATGTACAATAGCAAAAATTTTCACCTTTTATAGACGATGGAATAAAATATAAATTGTCGTCGGGGCCCGAACATTTTACCCTCGGTATAAGTTACCTGTAGGCGAACTATGCTAAGTTTATTTACAAAAGCGACAGCTTGATTACAAGCTAAGAAAAATAACACAAACAAAAACTAGGACGACCTATCATCGATAACATAATGTCACCAATTTGCAAAAACTAACTAGAAAGAAAGAAAGAAAGAAAAGATTTATTCGGTCTACAAAATACACGTACAAATTTAAAATATACGTACACATTACAATACAAATAATAAGGAAAAAGACAAATGTCATATAAATGCATAATTGAAATTCAAGTACATATTGCAAACACACGTATTTAATTGTAAAAAAAACGAATAAAGTGATTAAAGAAAGTAGTGTAATGTAAATGTAAGACACGCGGGTACGTACAGGCAATGAATTATAACTGCGCTTAGAAACGCCCCTTGAGAAAAATGGATAAATCAAATTGTTTCAATTTCATCGTAAAAATGTTCGAATTAGCTGAGCAGATGATATCATCAGGCAAATAATTCCAGACAGAAATCACACGATTGCAAAATTCAAATTTTCTAACATTTTTGTTTACACGGTTAACGTAAAGTTTGCAAGAATTTACAGCACGATTTGAGTTTACATTAAATGTGAAGAAGTCTTCAACAGGTAACAAATTATCCTTGATTATAGAGCGTGTCATTGATAAATCACTTTGCATTCTACGTAATTCGAGTCTCTCCAAGCCCAATTCCTTTAATCGGGCATCGTAGGAGATAGTTTTATCAGAAAAAATTCGTTTGGTAAATTTTCTTGGACATTTTCAACATTATTTATGTCACATAACAGATAAGGATTCCAAACAGACGAACCATATTCCAAAATTGGTCGGACATAGGTTGTAAAGGCTTCTACTAACAAAGTTTCATCTCTTGAAACAAAACTCCGTAAAATCAAGTTTGCAATTCTCATGCCTTTTTTACAATGTTTGTACAATGAGTTCTAGAAGATAAATCTTTACTTATTAAGACACCAAGATCCTTCATCTCCGATATATCATGTGGGATTTCAAAATTATCTATACCGTAAGAGTGCTTGGGAATGGATTTTCCTAAATGCAAAACAAAACATTTGCTGTGTGAGATCTTAAGCTGCCAGATATCAGCCCACCTCTTAATATGCATTAGATCATTTTGCAAGTCCAAAAAATTGGAAGCTGAATTAGATATTTTAAGATCATCAGCAAATAGCGAAATTGAGATGGTACTTTGAAAATCACACAAATCATTTATGAATAACAAAAAAAGGGTAGGGCCTAAAACGCTACCTCTGTGGCACCCCACTGGAAACAGGGAGCGGAAGAGACAACGAATCTCCAACTTTAACCCTTTGGGATCTATTACTCAAAAAGCATTTTAACCAATTTAGGCAAAAACCACTTATGCCATAGGCAGCTAATTTTATAAGCAGTTTTTCATGCGAAACTGTATCAAAAGCTTTACAAAAATCGATATAAACAATATCAATTGGGCAATTTTCATCAAGATTTTTGGACCACTGATTTTTACTAAAACAAAAACCAAACAATGGCCTTGTGATGGCTTACAGCATTAACACCTAATAAAGACAAAACTCACATAAAGATAAAACAACTTTAGATATCGACATATGACACAAGATGTTTGCATAACTTAAACAAATATTAAGGTAATGTTTTCATAACCTTGTACCAGCCAGGTACCTATAGTCTGTTTCATTTATTTGAGAGCTTTTTAGTTTATTCTCTTAAGGGCTACAGTAAGCTAAACAAGATGCTTTACTGTATTTCAACATCGCACTTTCCTGGTACAACCCTACAGACCCTCAGAGAGAAAAAATTGAATAAAATATTGGGTAGGTTGACATCCCTGTCCGTTAGTCAGCTAAGTAGCATTAAGAACAGGACAAGGAAAATAATGAGTAATAGTCAAGTAAAGACATAGGATTTTTAAGACACAATGGCAAGATCATAAAGTAAGAAAAATTAAGAGCATGGACAAATAATTTAAAACAATGAGGTAATTTAAAACAGAGGAATGTAATTACGCTATCAAGTCAGGAAAAATACCAGCAATTTTAACAGAATACTGATGAGAAAATTAATAAAAAAGTAAGGCAAGAATTAAGCGATGAAACACAAAGACAAGAAAAATGGAATAAAACTGGGACAAGTGGCATCCAGGGATAAATGTGGCTGCTGGCCAATGGCGACAATCGCAGAGTTTATAAGCTTCTTGCTTCAAAGTTATTAGTAACAGTCTAAAACACTGGGCTTCGACAAATGGAAGCGCAAATGGCTTTCTGGTTGGAGATGCAATGTATAAATATAGGAGGTTTGTGGGTTAACTGGATGTATGTACGGATACCTAAACGGACAGCATGCTGCCCGAGGAGATACCCAACACACAAACAGCTACCTAAACAGAACCCACTATAAGTACATGCGGGGCTTACTTAAGTACCTGGCTACAATTAGCGCTGGTCAAGTTGCTACAGCGATTCGCCTTTATTCAACCACTGACCCTCAAAGTACTTACAGCGAGGCTACGCCTAATTACCTAACACAGCAGTCATTAAGCAGCCCCGGATGTGCCCTGGGTCAATTGACCCATTTTGGACCACAATAATTATAATCGCAAAAGAGATTAAAAAGGTTTCCGCAGATATTACCTATGGCGAAAAATAATTAACTTTCCAGTTTCTTGGAGCACATTGGACAATAAATACAACAACATAGAGCTCTAGCCCGGGCAGCCATCTTATGTAAGAAATTATGTAATAATTTTTAAGGTTTTAGAGACAGAAAGTCGATTGCATCCATTCTGAGATGATCAGAAAAATTGAATATATTATCACCTTGAATTTATGACGAAAAATAAATTAAGCGAGGAGGGTGACGAAGCTAGTTGGCGGGCTATCCCAAATCATTCCCTCTGCCTGCAGTATATTGCACTATTAGGCAGGGAAAATTGCTGATTTATATAAACGAAAAAATAAATAAAAGCGAAATGGCAGGGTACGGCAATATGACGCAAAGATAACGACAAAGACGGACAACACTGTACATGCGTCAAAATCGGGCAAGAAAAATAATAATACTCATATTACGAATCTCCCAAAAAACGACGCTCCATTTATTAAGACAATAATTCTACAGGAATGTGACATTAATGTTTTAACAATATAATTTTGCATAGTTTGGCGACTACATACAATAATGATATTTCCATTCTTCACACAGGCTTAACCTGATTAGCGGTCAAGTCGCCTATGTTTTATATGATAAGAAAAAAGGGAAAAATAATAAATCCACAGGATGGCTCACATTGCATACCTCACAGGGTATGTATGTGATATGCCAGTGGGAATAAATGAGCGCACAGTGGCTGGATTGCCACAGCACTTGGGCTATCCACTTGGCGATCAAATTGCAAAAATTTGCCTCCTTTGGCTAGAGCGCCGAAAACGCTATCTTGGCGACTATTGCGTCAAATTGAATGCAACAAAGAGCGTTTTGCTCGAAAACGCGAAACGCGTTTAGATTTCACCATCTACAAATGAGTCAGATCAATCACAGTCAGTTTTGGTTTTGCCTTAATTAGACAAGCAATCTCAAAATGGTGTGAAAATGCGCACTTGTAAACAACAATGCAAATTCTGATGTGGATCCACCGGCGGTGAATCTTCATCTGAATTGTAACCGGTGCACATTGGCAGAGGTAGCAGAGGCAGCAAATCAGAAAAGCCGTAATTTTGACATTGTTGTGGTGGTGTCGATTGCATCACGACTTGAATTTGTGTGCATTGATAGAAGGCTTCTTATGACAGTCGATTTGTGAGCTTAAAATATTGCAGTTTCTGGTCACAATCACGAGGAATATGGCCAACAGTCAATGTTGATGGAGTTTGCAATTGCCTGAATGGACCAAAACCAAGTCAGCCATTATCAAAATGGCACGTGCGTGCACGGTTGAGGATATACTTTTTTAATTGAGTAAATGCTGTTGTTGCTCCTTTTTGTAATTTTGAAGGCAATGGACTGCTTGCATCACTTATATACAGTAAAATTCTTCAGGACATTTCATATGTTCATCTGAGTCAAGATGACACACAAAAGAAGAGATGCTTAACCCTCCTGTTCCCAAGGGGTCACACACCCTAGACCAGAGCCCTGCGCGGGCCAAAATTTTTTGACCCGCCCCGCCCCACCCCGCCAGTAATGTTACAAAAATTAGGCCCGCCCCGCAAAATTTTTTCATGTACTCTATGTATCCATTTCTGGTCCAAAAGGAGCCAGAATGCAAGAAGATAAAGAACCGGACAATGAGTGATACAAAATCTCCAATGTAAATGAATGCAATGCAATTTTGTAAATTGAATAAGAGCTAATGTCTTACAGCAATGAACTTCATTGGAACAACAATGATGTTACTGTGATAGGTGTAGTTAGGTATGTAGGCAGGGCCCTGCTTAGAGGTTTAGCGGCCCTGGGCGAAACTTATTTTGGCGGCCCCCATAATTTTTAAAACTGGTATTATAGGCATCATAATTATCACTTATGTATATCCTTTACATATGTAGTACCTATATGATCGCAGTTAGCATCTTACTGTAAATTTACTAACAAAATATTGTGCTACATTACTTTTAGTAGGTATCGTATGTTTTTTCTCAAATAATTTACCTATTTTGTGAATGATGACGTGCTTTATTACAAAATAACACTTGCCTAGCTTTCTGAGCGGCAAACTGGTCAATCAATTGCAAAAAATCTAACGAAGATGATAAATCCTTTTCAATTGAAATAATCGCTAGTGCACTTAGACGAGAATCAGTCATAGTTGACTGCAAATATGTCTTTATTAATTTCAGTTCCGAGAAGGAACGTTCTGCTGAGGCCACAGCAATAGGTACTGTAAGTAAAATTCTGAAATCAATTATAAGGTTCGGGAAAACATCCTGGAAGTCATTTGGTAGATATTTAAGAGTAGCTAGTGGCGAAGTTAATTCATTTGGACTTGATCGAGCAAGACCTTTTAGCTCAGTGTACATGTCTGGTCCATGTGCATGACTTGAGCGATTCATCATCTTCCCATGTTTTTAAAGCTGGTATTCGTGGGTAGTGCTCAATGAGAAACCTTGAAAACGGTATTTCTTAGCCATACCATCATTTCTAAGACCATTTTTCGACCTCTAAAAAACCTTACACCTACCCCCCGGGATTTTGTTGCTGCCCACATATGCTGCGGGGGTCTTAGGTTGCGCGGTCAAGCGTTCCCTGTGGGGTCCGGGACAGAGTCCCTACAAGTTTTTTTGTTTTGTACCCTTTTCAGGCCCATTTGTGGCCTTCTTATTAAGAAGATGCAGTTCAGAAAACAGGAAATGCACAAAAACATAAGAAAATTTGGCCATTTCTTTCCATTCAATGAACAAATAGTGCATTAAATTACTAGTGATGTGAAGTGCTAGATTATTTCAGCTGATTCAAGCTTTTAAATTCATTTGATCTATGGCTCGGTGCAAAGCGCCGGAAAATTTTGACATTTTAGCCTTTTCGAACTCAATTTTCTGGACACACATTATTGCAACAGAAAAATCAACAATATGTCTGAAAAATAAGAACAAGTATAGCTCAGTCAGCGTTCTCTTAAAAATGCAAGTAAAGATTTTTAACTGACTATGTTTGCATTAGAACGTCGAAAAATCGATCCTTTTGAACGTATGTATCGAATTATTGTAAGAGGGCCGCCAAAAAATGAATTCTATATGGCATGCACTACAACTTTTTTAGCGGCCCTGTGCGGCCGCACAGTTCGCACCCTTCTAGGCACGGCTATATATGTAGGTAAGCTGCAAAAGGCATAATCTTGCACTGCTGATTGCTCAAATTCTGAGGGGGTCTGATGGGGCGAAATCGCCAAAACTAGCACAACAAAATCAATTTTGGGGGTCTGCTGGATCCCTGGGGACAACCCAGATCCTAATGCTCGCCATTTCTCAAATCCTATAGGTGATAGTCTACCTTATGTAAGGACGTAGTGTGTACCTACATATTTGTAGGCATAGGTGGGCAGCACCGAAATTCTGGGTGGGGGTGAAAAAATTTCTGGGGGGGGAGTGAAAAAATTTTTAAAGGTCAAAAAATGCTCTCAAAAGTGGTCGTATGGCAAAAAAACACCATTTTTCGACGTTTCTCATCAAGCACTATCCAATGGCATCAAAAAATTGCTGAAAAAGCAAAAAAAATTTTTCTGGGGTAGGGGGTATTTTGATTTCTAGGGGGGGGCGGTATTTCAACTTATGGGGGTGCATGCCCCCCAAACCCCCCATGCCCACGTGTGTATGTAGGTACCTGTATACCTATATATACAGAGTGTTTAAAAAAAACGAAACCCATATCAGACCTTGTAACTTCGAAACGAATCGCTCAATTCAAATGCAACTTGCTTTAATCAATAGATAAAAACCTTTGTAATTATCCTGCAAAGTTTCGTTTTCGCAGATTAATTTGTTCTTGTACAACGCGCATTTGGGTAAAAGTCGTTTTTTTCATCAAATACAATGTGTCGTAAGAAATGAATATGTGTTTGCGACGTTGTAGCTTTAGATTGAGAGAACATTTTAGAATACGGTTTGCTTCAATCAAAAGCTAATTTATCTAGCTAGTTGCCTCTAAATTTTACTTTTATTTTGTTTGTTAGTTCAATATCTATTGAGCTTTTGCCTAAGGTCACTCCCTCGGCGATTGAGCCAGCAATGACAAAATAAGCAGCGAGTTGCTTGCGCTTGTGAATGACCCAAGGAATGACATTTGGCGAAAGCTCAATAAGTCTCGAACCAAGTAGCGAAATAGTACGAAAATTTACAGGCTAACAGCTAAACAAACAGGCTTTTGAATAGAGCAGACCGTATTCTAAAATGTTTACTCGATTAAAAGCTACAACGTTGCAAACACATGATTTATTTCTAAACACGCATTGTATTTAGTAAAAAAACGACTTTTACACAATTGCGCGTTGCACAAGAACAGAGCAAGCTACGGATACGAAACTTAGCAAGTTTCTTACAAAGGTTTTTGCCTATTGTTTAAAATAATCTGCATTGAAATTGAGCGAGCCGTTGGGAAGTTACAAGGCCAAATATGGGTTTCAATTTTTTGAAACACTGTATATATGTAAGCTTATGCATGGTAAAGCTGGATTATTTCAATTTGTATTATTCTAACAGCCCCCATGTGTTCTATTTCATTAAGTATTCATTCAAAGGATGAGCAGCAGAGCATTACTTAGAACTATAGTCTATTTCGCGAAACCTTGTGCATGGAAATCAATTTCGCGCACGTATCCTTTTGCACAACAAAAATTTAAAAAAAAGAAAGGCCCGCCCCACCCCGCCAAAATTTTTAGAAAATAAAGCCCGCCCGCCCGCCCGCCAGCCGTGTGACCCGCCCCGCAAAAAGCCCGCGCGGGCCTGCAGGGCGGGGTGGGCCGACCCGCCCTATGCAGGGCTCTGCCCTAGACTTACCAAGGTCTAGATCAAAAATCTAGTCATTGGGGAGATAAAAAAATAAATAAAAATACATATCTCTGATAGCTAAGAGCATGAGAATTTAAAAAATGTCATTAAGTTTGCACAAAACTGAAAACTAATTGAAAAAAACGAATTTGAACATTCAAAAATGTATAAGAAATGCGATCTGCAACACGCGTAACACATGTTATAAAATCATGAAATCAAGCTTTTCTAACAAAATATGGGTCAACACCTTTTCTTTTGCTCAATTAAACATGTGTTGTTGTAAAAAAAGAGGGTACTGAGAAGCTTGCCACATAAGAATTTATGGCCTTACAGAAAAGTGCAAAAAACAGGCATCTAGATCAAGGATCTAGAGCTTTGTAAAAGTAGGCTTAATGGACCTGGGCAGCACATAATGGTCATTTGAGTTGGCTGGCAATGGTGGAATGGTGCCTTGACAATACTCCTGCTCGATAATCATTTGTGTGTGGCAAATTTTGATTTAGGCCAGTACTTCTAGGTTAATCAGTTGGCGCCCTACTTTTGCTCAAGATTCTCTTGGATCCTGTGAAGAGGCGTGATGTTTTTGCGTCATGTCAATGGTTTCAGTGTGATGTTGCTGCATATTTTTGCGAATATTATCAAGATTGCCCTGCATCTTTGTATGCAAATAAAATGACAGAGTTTGTCATTGACAATATTGTTTGAACATGGCCGGCACTGGAATATGTGGATCGGTTTCCGCTTGAATGGCTTTGATATAGCAATGCAATTCTTGTGAATCTTCAAAACTTTTGGCTAGTTTCAGAAATTTCAGGAATGCTTTCAATGGAAATTCAGTGTACATTGGACCAATAAATGCAATGTGAAGCATTTGATGTAACTATTCACACATACACTAAGCAATGGTGGGATCAGCATACTAAAGGCAAAATACATAAAATCGATGATCCAAAAATTCAAGCAGCAATTTTGCATGCATGATGTCTGGTGTCAAGAAAATTGGTTGACGATTAAAATTTGTTTTGTAATTGCATTAAAATTTGCAGAAATTCTCTAAAATGTCAAACATTTGGCACATTGTAATGGCTGGAATGTACGTTAATGTAAAATATTTGTGCATGGCTCAAAAGCTTTCTATATAAATGAGTGCCATTTTCATATCCAAGCCAGGCAATTTTGATAATTTTTTGACAGTCAAAAACATAGGAATATTACGGCACAATGATTCCATCAATTGGTAAAAATAAGTTGGGAAACAGACAACATTTTGCTGCTGCACCGTGAACAGTATCTCGGGTGCTTTGATAACGGTGGCTGCAGCGTTTCAGCTAGCAGCGGCGCAGCGCAATGTGTGAAATTTGGTAATTGTCCAAATTTAAGGCTGATTGCAATGTTTGCGGGGCCTGCGTTGTAGCAAACAAGGCTGAAGTCTCAATGTTGGAGACTGTAGTTATTGGCGGCTGGGTAAAGCTTGATGCCAGCTGCAGCGGCAGAATATATTGATTTGTTACATCCATCAAATGCACAGGCATTGAGCCAGATGCAGTAGTTGTAATGCAAGGCATCTGTGATAACAATGACAGCATGACAACCGATAGCAGAGTTTGCTGCATTGCTGATGTAACTACCAGTGGCATAAACCGCATAATATTGAGTGGCAAATGCATCACAGACTGCAGATGATTTCCTGGGTTGGCATTACGGAAGGCGCACTCAGCAAGTTGCTGGTAGCAGCCTAAAATTTGGATGCAATAAAATTAGGCCTCACAACAATGGCTGTGGATGAGTTGATGATGACGGTTGGTCAACAACGGTAGCAGCAGCTACTGCGGGCTAGCTAGAGTACTTGGCGCCAAGGCGGGTGCTGGTGATTTATCATCCCAGTTGACAACTATGTATTCTTCCTGTTCTCCATCTGAGGGAACTGGGTTGTAATTGGAAGGAAGACATCTTTTTCTCTTCTTTTTTGTAGGCTGCAGAGTTGCCGGCACGCATGATAATGGAATATACGCCTTCTTTCTAGTTGGCTTGTTCACTTCCAACTCATCTTTGGCAAACATAAATCCGACCGTTTTAGCACTGGGACCGATTTTACTTTTTTTGGAATACAGCTCCAATAAAATATATGTATTGATCATTATCAACAGGTCCAACATTAAATACTTTTCCATCATCCTCATGATTGCTGTGCTCATCACTTGACCAAAGCAATTGGGTGCATTTTCATGAAGATATATATGAAAAAAGAATTTGGCCAGCTTCTTAAGAGTGTGACAGCGAGCTGTTATATTGTGCTTTTCCATAATTATATGGCTAAGCAAAAGTGTATCATAAAATCAGGCACAAAACAGGTTGCTTGCGGTCCAAGGCATTACAACTATAGGTGGGCAGCACCAAAATTCTGGGGGATGGGGTTGAAAAAATTTCTGGGGGAAGCGAAAAATTTTTAAAGGTTAGAAATGGTCTTAAAAGTGGTCATATTGGGAAAAACACCATTTTTTGACGTTTCTCATTGAGCACTATTCAATGGTATCAAAAAATTGCTAAAAAAGCAAAAAAATTCTTAAAAATTGAATACTGGGGGAAGGGGTATTTTGATTTCTGGGGGGTGTTCCAACTTCAGGGCACTGCATACCCCCCAAAACCCCCCTCCCCCATGCCTATGTGTGTTTATGATGCATCTACAAATCTATAATTTTTCAACTTCATAAATACATGGGCCATAAACATGAAAATACGTGTTCCTATTATTTTGGATTGTAACAGGCTAGCCTTACATCCGATAAGGATGTCTCTAGTAAGTAATGTAGGCCAAATAGCAGCCTTTAAAAAATGCAAAATATCCCAAACAAAAACATGGCCCTGCAGGCTGGCAAGTGAATATAATGCACAAATGGTACATTTGTTTTGACATGTGTCATAATACATTGCTTATATCTAATTTGCAACAATTGAAATGCCATAAATTGACGGCCATTAACAAATTTGGAATTGTATCTTAAATAAATATGTCCTTTGACTGCATTTTTTGGTTGCAACAGACACAAATTGCACTCCATGATGCTTCATTGGCGGTAACCACACCTGGGCATGGGGGGAGAAGTTGGGGGGTATGCACCTCCTAGAAACCAAAATACCCCCAGAAATCAAAATACCCCCTAGAATTCAATTTTTAAAAATTTTTTCCGTCTTTCTCGCAATTTTTTGATGCCAATGGATAGTGCTTGATGAGAAACGTCGAAAAATGGTGTTTTTATTGCCATACCATCGTTTTTAAGGCCATTTTTTAACCTTCAAAAATATTGCACCCCCAGAATTTTCTTGCTGCTCACGTATGGTGGTTGGTAACCATCACACATGGGCAGCACCAAATTCTTATGGGCTGCAAGATTTTTCAGAGGTCAAAAAATTGCCTTAAAAATGGTGGTATGGTGAAAAAGACCATTTTTCAACGTTTTTCATTGAGCACTATCCATTGGCATCAAAAACTTGTGGAAAAAAACAAAAATTTTTAAAAATTGAATTCTGGGGGAGATATTTTGATTTTTGTAGGGGGAGGGTATATGGTTTTCTGGGGGGTGCATACGCCCTAAACCCCCATGCCTAGGTATGGCAACTATTGTTGTAAGTCCAAGTTGTCTGTTAGTAACATACAGCATTCTCAATGGTGCACATCAAAGATTATCTCCCTGCCACTTTGCCTGCGCGTCAATGCAATGATAATGGTTTGGCACATCCAAACAATTATGAGATTGAAATCTGGCGGAAAAACTACCATATCTGTTTTGACAGATATTGTCATTTTAAGGCATTGTATCTGGAAAGCGGAACTGCTATACCGCAGCTGCTTCCTCCAAAGCTAATTAGAATTGGTTGATGTTGATGGGGTCTTGTCTTTGGTACTGAAATTGTTGACAGGACAAGTCCACAAGATCCGCCTGGTCTGGGAATTTTCTACAGCTATAGATCTGCAAAAGGCAAAATGTCAGATAAAGGCACAGCATATACAGTTTCAGATCCATTAATAATTAATTGGCGCGCAATCCTGTAGTTTCCTTTTACATTCAGGTAGGTCCAAAAAATTAATAATCACTATGGGAGCAACTGGGTGGTGCAGTGATTTCACCAAAGCAAAATCATCAGGTACATATGTGTGCTTTTTGGTGATCAAATTAGAATATGGTAATTTTGGCTCTGGCAAAAGTCTATCTTGGTGAACCAGATGCATAATAAGCGGATTATGCACGTAAATTATTTGCACACTTCTGGGCATTGGCAATGCAACAATCCTATAAGGACCTACATGTGTAGGCATAAGTTTACTGATTTCCGGTTGAATTACAGCTTTATTATTGAGATAAACAATATCTGATACCGCAAAATTTTTTGGTGACAATTTTAACATACTGCTTTTTCTGTTGAGTTTGCTCCTGTACTGTGTTTTTGTAGCAATTTTGTCCAAGTTTTGTAAGTTAATTTTTAAGTCTGCAATATATTTTCCCAGGATATTAGGTAGATTCAGATTTATTGTACGATTGTTCATAAGTAGGATATAAAACAGAAATGCAGGCTCATGACCATACAGCATTTTGAAAGGCAAAATGTTCATAGATGCTTGGAGCATAACGTGATACATGAATAACACAAAAGGCAAAAAGTGTTCCTAATCATACTCATCTCATGCATTTAATTTTGGAAGTCTATCAATCAAAGTACAATTATAACATTCAAAACAAGACTTTAAGACTGGGAATTATACAGCGTCATAAAAATATTTTGAACATTGAGCAATTTGAATTCTTCCAAAATTAATGCTGATAATTTCAAACCCTGATTGGCTAGAAATTGTTTAGGAATGCCATGGTGCGGAATGATTTTGCATAATCAAAGGTTAGGAATTGTCTGAGCTTTTATTTTGGAGACAGCAAAAGCTCCAACGCACTTAGTAAAATAGTCCATAAAAACAATGATTTGATCATTTCCAAAAGTTGATTGTGGCATATGCAAACAATCACGTGCAATAAGCTCAAACAGTGCGGAAAGTTCAATCGGCTGCATTGGCACAAATGCAGAGTATATTGCAACCATACATGGGCAGCAAGAAAATTCTGGGGGGGGGTGCAAGATATATTGAAGGTCAAAGAATGGCCTTAAAAATGGTGGTATGGCGAAAAAACACCATTCTTTTGTTATTTCTCATTGAGCACTATTCATTGGCATCAAAAAATTTTGAAAAAACAAAAAACTTTTTGAAATTGAATTCTGGAGGGGGTACTTTGATTTCTGGGGAGGGCGTATTTTGTTTTCTGGGGCTGCATTCCCCCAAACCCCCCATGCCCAGGTGTGATTGCAACCTTACGTTGCAAGCACACACCACAATCTTACACCACGCAATCACATTATTCTCCATTTGCAGCAACCAATAATGCATTTGAATTGCAGGAAAAATATTTTGTGAAGAGAAATGAGCTTAAAAAATAGAGTCATTGAATTTGGTTAAGATGAAGCAATGCAACAATTTAGGAACAATGATTAGGTGAATTACGTGTGGCAAGCACTTTGGTTGAAAATGATGGAAAATTATGTCATTAGGCAGAAAAATTTGTCACAATATTAAGATGTCGTAAGGTCATTCAAGGACTTGCAAATTTTATGCTTTTCCCTCATCATTTAGTTGAATTTGTTCATGAAAAATAGGCTGACAATTATCCGGTTTTTTGGTAAAATTGGTGCATTATTTGCTTGTCAATCAGGAGGTAATTTGTCATCTTCAGATATGGATGCTTCAGATTCTAAATTTGCAATATTAGCAATTGGTTTTTGTCTCAGTTAATATTTTTGTTTGGTGTGATTGTATTTTAAATGGCATGGCAAAAGATCCGCCGTGCAATTATATGCGCCATCAACATACACAATTTCATATTTGTATTGCTTTAATTTAAGACCCTAATGGCATAATTGACTTGATGGGTCTTTCACATTCCCAAGCCAAGTTAACACTTGGTGATCAGTTTTGACTATGAATTTCTTTCCATACAAATAATGTCTATAATGTTTGATAGCCCAAACAACTGTCACATAAAAACACCACACACTAGTACAGTAATCTATTAACACCTGATGCGCACATTAGAACAGCAGGAATTCAACACATGTATTAAAGAGACATAAAATCTGAAGGGAAACAGTCCAAGCCCTGCACGTAAAACTGCTAAGTGAGGAGTCAGTGCTGATAAAGGCTATTGGGTTCGTCCAATAGCACCAGTTTTATTAATGCATATGTGCACAATAATATACAGCTGCACAATCCGCAAGACAGCTCAGTCCGAGCTGGTGACTAAACAACAGACAAAGGTCAGCCCGTAAGTGGGTTAAGTGTATATTGATCCAAATGTATCATACCTATTAATATAAAGGGCAGGACAGACGTGCAAATAGACACGTGGAGTAACCTGATATTAAAAAAGTATATTATAATATTAAGATTATTATATATTGCCCACTACCAGGCGTGACACATTTAAATATTACACCCGCTTTTTCTGTCGCTCAGTGTGTTAAGTCTATATTTGCTCTTATGTGTCAACCGTGATGATTGTGTGGGTAGATTTTAAATTGACCCACCTGCCATACTTAATGAATAAAGTGTTAAAAAAATTTTGATTTTTCTCATTTTATCCAAATAAATTATACTTACAAGAGTCTTGATTCTGGCTAAATAATGAACGATTTGGACAAATAATATTTGTAAAATACACTTTGATGAATGGCGATAACAAAAATGCTGGCAAATCATAGATTTGGAATTGTGCAGCTAATTGAGGATTAGCTCGGGTGGTTCAACAAATGAAACAAACAATAGATAATAATAGAAAAAACTTCTCCAAGCTAGATGACAATTTTTGTGACGGATCTTTTATCTCCAGACCAGGGGGAATGAGCCAATGCTTTGAGTTGCGCTGCTTTTATAGAAGATTGGTGTTTTCAATTCTTTTTGATTGATTATTTGTTGCTATTTTCTTGTTCACCTTTTCACACTTGTTCATTCAGTATTATTGCATCTTTATGCATGCTAATATATGCTTGTTTATGAGTTTGGTGGTGACTTGTGTTTTATGCTTGAACCTTTTGCGACCTTGCTAACCACTATACTAAAAGTTTAGAGAGCAAGTCAGTTGTTAAGTTATTTTTTGTGGCCTAACAATTTTCATACTCAATTTTTTGGTTAACTTTTGGTGGTTAATCGTCAGTTTCTTTTGCAAGTTTTTGATTTAGCAATTTGTCATCTCATCCTTTTTGGTCATTTATTTCAAACAAAATCTTGTAAACAAGATTTTTGACAATTCAGCAATTGATTTAAAGTGTTTCATCTGTCTGACGTCTGTCTGCTCTGTCTGGTTCTAAAAACCGGTTTTAACTGGCTTTGAACATGCTTATTCCATGGAACTGCTTAATCACCTTCGATTTTGCCATTTCCAAATAACAACACATATATAAAAAATCATTAGTACAGCTATTACAAATCAAAGGAAATTAACATAGACATTATATGTTTATAAATATTATGTTTTCTTTTTGAAACATTTAATTTAGTGAGCAAATATAATTTTTATAATATTATCTAACAAATAACTACTTTACCGTAAGACATAATATTTCGAAAATATAAATATGTTTTGGTTATAGAATGTGTAAACCTGTTATTTATGTACAACATAAAATCACAGCATTCCTGACAGTTCCCCCTTTACTTTCAGGCATCCCTGCCACACATGGGCGTGAGGGGGTGGGGAGGGGGCGAGGGGGTTTCAGGGGTATGCACCCCTCCAGAACTTGAAACATCCCCCCAAATCAAAATACCCCTTCACCCAGGAAAATTTTTTTTGCTTTTTCAGCAATTTTTTGATGCCATTGGATAGTGCTAAACATGAAACGTTAAAAATGATGTTTTTTCGCCAAACAACCACTTTTGAGACAATCTTTTGACCTTAAAAATTTTTTCATCCCCCCCATAATTGCCTACCTATGGTCCCCGCCTGAATTTTGGTCCTGACGGCTTCTTAGAAAATATGTATGGGTTGGTGATCTTGATTTTTGTGATTCAGTAAACTCGTCAGTTGTCTTTATTCTTTGCTTACTTGGTGAAACTTCTGGTCCTTCTGGCAATTGTTCTTCATTAGATTTTTGTATTTTTAATTCTGTTGTGTTTTTTCTTGCTATTTCAATACATGGGTGGAAACGTTTTGTGCAATTTACATGAATAGTTCAAAGTTTTCCATTGCCTATGTTGATTTGTATGTTGGGGTATTGAACTTTAGTAATTTTGTATGGCCCTTTGTAAATCGTTAGAAACTTTTTGGGTATTCCTCATTTTACAGTTTTATTTTCTAGAAGAATAAAGTCGCCAATTTTGTAGTTTACATTTTGTGATTTTTCATTTTGTTTTTGTTGGTAGACTCTCTCGGCAGATTCCATTTGTTTCTGATTAATTGTTAGAGCTTGTGTAAAGTGGTTTTCACTTCTTCTCTATACAATTCCAGATCCAAAAAAGGATGTTGATAGTGTAAAGTGGCGTCAATAGGGTCTTGGGGTTTGTCCATACATTAGGAAAAAAGGACTGAATCCTGTAGTTTCGTTATCATAAATACTAGCAGCAAATACTGCAGGAGAGATGTTCAAACCAATCTCCTTCTTGACCTCCCAAGTACATACATATTCGGGTGATTAAACTTTGGTTTGCCCTGACTACCTCCCCAATAGCCATGGGGTGATAGGCTGTTGTGTATACTTGTTGGGTTTTACATAATTTTGTGATTTTGCGCATCATTTCAGTTGTGAAATCACTACCTCAATCAGACTGGAGAATTTGGGGAGCTCCATGTCTACACACAATTTTGGTAATGAAAAGTTTGGCTATAGTTTCTGCGCTTATATTCTTGGTAGCAGAAGCTTCTATGTATTTAGTGAAATAATCAATAAGAATGACGATGCATTTGTTTCCATTTTGCGCTAGATTTAATGGTCCAAGACAGTCTACTGCTAAGCGTTTGAATGAGCCTGTTGATGACATTGCTTGAATATCTGCTGCCACTTTTTGCCATGCCGGCTAAAATTTTTGGCAAAACTTAGCGTTTAGCAATTAGTTTTAGTGTTTTTATTGCCCCATAGTGTCCAGCCAGTGATCATCATGGCATGCTCGAATTATTAAATCTTGTAATATTCTTGGCACAACTATTTGTTTTATTTTATTGTCTATTTTATAGAGGATCCCATTCTCAAATGCATAGTCTTTGTCGATATTTTGACTTTAAAAATAATTTTTAAGATTTTTATCAGAGTTTTGCAGATTTTCAATATCATTTTTTATTTCTTTGTTTGATTTATCATCATTACATTTTTCCATTCCAATTGTGTTGATCTCACTCAATTCTTTTTCAGTATTATTTCCTGCATCTATTTGTATTTCAAGTTTGTTTTCATCAATATCAAAGAATTTTAATTCTTTTTGATTTGGTAGGCGTGAGAGAGAGTCAGAATTTTGATTGGTGATTCCTTCACAAGGGACAACAGAGATTTTTGTACCTGAGATAGCTAAACCCCAGCGTGCTATTCTAAATGAAGGATTAGATTTCTCAAGTATAGATTATATGGCTGTATGATCTGTTTCCACAGTCATTTCTTGTTGGTAGAGGTAGGGGCGAAAGTGTTTAATAAATTCCACAACTGCTTGAGTTTCTAATTCAGTAACGGAATAGTTTTTCTCAGCATGTTTCAAGCTTTGGCTTGCATATGCAATTGGATGTTCACGTTTGTCCTCTTAAATTTGTGAAAGAATCGCACCTATTCCGCTGTACCAAGCATCTGTTTGTAGAATAAATGGTATTTCTAAATTTGGATGTGCAAGAATTGGGCGCGTCAGTATGTTTTAGTTTTAGATGTTGAAAAGCATTTTCTTGTTCTTCTCCCAGGTGAATGCGAATAATTTTCTTAGCAATCTGTTTAATGGTTCTGCTATTTTTGAACAATTTTCAATGAATTTCCGATAGTAGGAGATTAACCCTGAAAATGAATTAATTTCTTTCACTGTGGTAGGTCTTGACATGTTTTGCACTGCTTTGATTTTCTTAGGGTCTGGGGCTACCCCTTTTTCTGATATAATATGCCCCAAATATAATGCTTTGGGGTGCGAGAATTTGCATTTTGAGAGTTTTAGTTTCAGATTGGCATCATTTAGTCTTTTCAATAGTACTTCTAATCATTTAGGTATTTCTTTGTGAGTTTGTGCGAAAAATTAAAATATCACCTAAATAGACAAGGCATATATTCCATTGAAGTCCCAAAAGAATCATGTCCAATATGCGAGAAAACAAGGCGGGTGCTTTACGGAGTCTAAATGAGGTGAAGTTGAATTCGAATAATCCTATTGGGGTGTTAAAAGCAGTCTTTTCTTTGTCTTTTTCTTTGATCGGAATTAAATAATAGGCATTAGCTTCACCTAGGGTAGTGAAATATTTCATTACAGTCAAAGCGTCTAGGATATCGTCAATTCTCGGTAATGGATATACATTTTTCTTTGTTATGTTATTAATTCCACAAAATTTAATGCACATTCTATGCTTTCCATCCTTTTTTGTACCAAAACTACGTAAGTAGACCAAAGTGTAATGCTAGGACAAATAATCCCTTTATCTTATAATGCTTGTATTTCTGATGTTATGATTTCTTTTTGCCGCTGGGCTTGTACAATAAGGATGCTTATGTATTGGTGCACTTTCTTCCATTTCTATTTTATGTTCCATCAGGTCTGTTTTTCCTGAGTCCATATCATCTTTAGTATAGAGGTTTGGATATTTTGGGAGAAGGTTTACTAATTGTCTCTTTTCTTAGTTATTTGATGATGGCAATATGTCTGCATTTTGGACAATCCAGGCTTCAATTTCTATTTCTTTTAGTTCGCCCATTTTTCCTTGTCACGCTGTTATTTTAATACCCTCGTTACGGTTTTAGCCATTTGTTTTTTATTGCAGCTGTTGCTGAGCATATTAATATTTCCTAAATGAATGCCTTTGTGCAGTTGTACTTTGTAGGGGGTCAGGATTTAAGATTTGGATTGGTATTTTATTGCTTTCATTAATAGTGCAAATTGAGTAAGCAAGCAGTAAATTTCTTCATTCTCAAACGAGTTTGGGTCAAAAACAACTTTGTCCTTTGGCAAATATTTCTTTGAAGCCCTGCCCAATGTAACATGGATAGAACCTGGTGCGATTTCTTTGCCTTTGTTAAGTATTATTGAACTTCTGTTTTGTAGGGGATTGTAGGTAGTGTTGGCAAAGTTAGTAAAATACAATAGAGTTAGGGTTAGGGTTCACCCCATTCCAAAAAGTTAATAGGGTTAGAGTTAACTCTAACCCTATTCCTTAAAAAGGGGTTTAACCCGTTTCAAAAGGGTTATTTATATGATGAACAAAGCACACTTTTTGGCACTCAAAAAATTTGATTCAAAATAGACTGGACTTTTAAATTGTGCATCTTTATTGAAGTTGCTTTAAAGACAAAGCCCCTTTCCAAATCAGCAAACCCTAAACTTGCAACAATTGCAACAACAAAGATCAAACAATGCTTGCCTGGCTGCTTTTAGGCAGTAACAAGAGCTACCTAGCTTTGTCTATATATATATATATATATATATATATATATATATATATATATATATATATATATATATATATATATATATATATATATATATATATATATATATATATATATATATATATATATATATATATATATATATATATATATATATATATATATATATATATATATATATATATATATATATATATATATATATATATATATATATATATATATATATATATATATATATATATATATATATATATATATATATATATATATATATATATATATATAATATGGTTAGAATCTATTGGCAAAAGCATGCATATTGAAAAAGCTTGGATTGAAAAACGAGTGATTAAGGAAAAGGAAATGTAAACAGCACCACGCGAGAAGAGGCATTAAGACAACCAGCCAGGTCGCACATCGGCTCGACCAATGAGACGACCAGGGTTGCCAAGTGCTCTTGTCAAAAACCCCTTTTTCAGTCACAAAAAAACCTCCTCAAAATGGCTAAAAATTGCTTTTAAAACCCCCTACACAACAGTGAAGCATAGGCGCAAAAAACCCCAATCGCTTCAAGGTGCCCCCCAATGCCCTTAAAAAACTCCTAAATTAGGGAAAAACTCCTAACTTGGCAACACTGGAGACAATGACGACGGGAATTATTTACTTGAAAAAAACAGTAATAAAAATCGTAAGTTATAACTGCACAAATGAATAACTTACTCACCCTTTTTAACCCTTTCTTGGTTGGAAATTCAAATAGTTACGTTTAACCCCAATGGTCACTAACTCACCCAAAATAGGGTTAACTCTATTGAAAAAGTGATGGGTTAACCCTATTTTGGGTTGAGTTAGAGTTAACTCTGCCAACACTAATTGTAGGTCATTCCAGAGGCGGGTATGGCTATTTCCTTGAATTTTATTGCTGATTTTTACCAATTGAGCTGGATACTTCTGAATCTTGAAAGAAAATTTGTGCCTAAAATCAAATCTGCTGAACATTCTTTTGAAACTATACCATTAAATTTTCCTCAATATCTTCAGTCCTTTTTCTGACAAAACCCTGTCCTAAAACTTTTATCTCTCCAACACTTGCAGCAATCTGTTGCGTTTGCATGCTATACATTTGAAAATTTGATAGTTTTTTGAATAATTTTATAAATCAATGAGGGAATAAACAGCTCCTGTGTCAACCATCCCATTTGCTAATACTTCTTCATTTATCATAATTTGCATATGTGGATTGCGCATCCCATGCTGTTGGTTAAGGCATACTGTATCTGAGCAACCTATTGATTTTGATGAATTTTCTGCTTACACTCCAATTTGACAATTTTCGCTTTCTTGCTCCTGCTTTTTTGTTGCGGCTTTGAATGTAAAAGTCATATAAATTGTTGGGCCAATGTTTCTTGATGACTTGTCAAAATTAAGCATATTTTCATCGGTAAAGGGAAAGGATATAAAGTGGCCAAATGCCTTTTTTGCATTATATAAAGAAACATTAAATATCCCAGTCCGCCAAAAATTACTACAACTAATAACAAGTTAATTAACAGTTGAATTAGGCCTTTCAACAATATTCCAAGGTTTGTCAAAAAATTATTTTGAGTTTGAGTAATTAGTTTCTTAACCACATTTTCAGCTCCTAAAGCAGCAGTTTTTATTCCGGTCCCTGCACCTTCTAATGTTTTGCGTATCACGTTTAGCTGAAGAGACATATATACTGTTTAATTTAATAATCGATCTGAAGTTTTCTCTAATTTTTGGGGTTTAAAGAGATAATTTCTATACAATCCAAAAGTTGGTTCTCCGGCTGCAAGTTGGTCATGAAAAACTGCTAGAGAATTAAATTGAAAAAATGTACGATTTTCTTTCCAATTTAACTATAGTGGAAGTTCTGAAATGTGTACAAAACCATTTTCAGTTGTCCATAATTTTGCAGAATGGTAAATTTCAACCTTTTTATGATCACATATGACTGTTTCCAAAAAATAGACTAAGTCTCTACTCCGATGAAGTCCAAACCAGATATTCCTTCATACTGTTTGGGTAAGTACTTAAAGCAAGTATCATTGATTTTATGATCAGTGTAAACTTTGCTTACATTTACTTGTTTACAGGGCCAAATTGTTAATACTTCCCCTGTAAAGAGAGCTACAATATTGCTTCTCTGAAAGAAAGCTCGGGTTCCTATGGTGGGGTTGAGATACAACAATTGCCAAATAATATCAATATTTCTTTGATACTAATTGCATACTTTGATCCAAACTCATCTAAAGTTTGAAACTTCTTCTTGTAAAAGTCGAATTTCAAGATAATTCAATTTCAAATTTACTGGTATGATTCAAAATCATTATCCACAATTTTTGATTTATGAATAGATTCTATTCAAAATTCTATTTTTATTTTTGAAGGCATCATTATTTCATGATGTGGGACAGCCCTAGTTCATAATTGGAGTCAAATCCCACCAATATTCCCTGTTCCTTGCTATAATAATGTCTTTACTCTGTGCATTTATCATATTTTTCTTTCAGCCTTAACTCAGCTAGTAACTCGTCTACAACTGCAAATTCATTGCTCAATAGGGCTTGAAATTTGACTTGAGGAGTAAATGGGCAGATTTCCTTAAAAATGTCTGTAAAATACCAAAAAACGTACTTTCTAAATTTTTGCATTTTCCGTAGGTGGGTTGGCAAGAAGATACATACCTTGAATCCAAAACGATCGTCCTACCATCCCAACTTGCTACTCAACCTTCTTCTACTAATAAATTGGTCATGCTAGAACAAACTGTATAGCAGCAATAAGAAAATTGCAATTTTAAATTTTGTTTAGTGGTCCAAAATCCTTCTTGATTTTTAAGCAAATCTTCACTTTAAAACTTCTCATTTTCATATGAAAATTTACAGTCATAATAAGAAATTGGTTCAAGCTTCTTCTTGTCAGAAACTATCCACTTTCTGAAGAAAAATCCGGTGCTAGTACAAACAGTTCTTGTTATTTTAGTGCATTTCAGCACAAAAGTGGTTTTTGGTTAAGTTCTTTGGACAAAAATTGAAACAATTACTTTTTGTGGGGTTTGCAGATCTCAGCTAAAAAAAGAACATTTTACCACTTTTGGAACATTAAATGAATGTCCACTATGACTAGTTCAGCAAATCTGAAAATTGGTGCTCCCTTAGCCCCTAAGATGAGAAATAAAATGATCATACTGTACAAAATTTTACAACTCAAAAATATAGGAAATATCATAAATCTGTAATTGTCACGATTAATGCGATTTTTATACAGTGCGGTACCATATAATATACGTAGACAATGATAATAGAGTCGAATACACAATGCATTGGACACAGACAGAATTTTTAACAGTATCAAATATGAAATCAAATTAAATAGTGTTGTTTGATTTTTACCAGTTTTATAGTTTTTTGTGTCAATTTTTATATTTTTGGGATTTTTATATAATAATTTTTGATTTTTGTATATTTTATTTAAAATTTTACTTTTATTATTTTTTTAAGATTTTTTAATTTTCTACATTTATTTACATTCATTTTATGAAATCTGTGCCAATTTGGCGTTAACGCGATTCTCAATCCATTCATCAAGACAGCAATGGCGTTCTTTGTCTTCTTCAATTTCACAAATAGTCAAAAATTCTGGATCAATGTCAGCCACAAAATCATTACCCAAAACTTCTGGGCTAGCCGGGCTTTCTAGAGTCGGTCTAGTCCACACTGCAATAATGCTTTCTTTGTCATCAACATCTGCCTCAGCATCTGCGTCATCAGCTGCTGATTGTGCAACTTTTTTGGCCTTAACTGCGGCATCGCCAGCCACAGCTGTCTTATTAGCAACTTGCAGAAACGGATTCAATAGCGGAGAAACAACTTCTTCAATTTTGTTGACATCTTTTTGGTTGAGGAAGACATTGTCTTATCCATCATCACTTTCAGTCATTTCAATTTCTCTGTATCACTTGATTGGTGTACTGCGCTTATTCCATTGTTCTGAGGATAGAACATAATTATTTTTTCAATAGGTGATGTTACTTCTGTGAAAGTTCTCAGTGCACATTCTTCTAAAGATTTTGGAATGTGAGATCCACTTATTCTAGCTGAAACAATTTGATCCAAAAAATTGTGAGAAATATAATTTTTATTGCATTATTTCTGTTTCAGCACTTGATCTTTTTGGAACCAAAATTTTTGATGTTCCAAAATGACCGAGCTTGTCAAAAAACTTTTTAGAGCAACAGAATAATATAAGAATTTTAAATAAACTAACAAGATTGTTACATAAGATAAGGCAAAATTCAATAATTAATTTAATAAAAATGATATTACAACTTTGTGAAATGAAATTGCTTACAACAATTTAATTATAAAATTTCTCACCTGGAGTCTGAGTCCAGTGTTTGTAGCATTAACGCAGATTTATCTACTAATTTAAATATCTGGAAGCCTTAAAAGGCTGTTCTTCGTCATTGCTGGTAATTGGGGAGATGTGGATGTCATTTTGGGCAATGACATTGACACATTTTGCATGTAGATGCCACTTGTTGTTTCTTTGGTCGGCGGTTGGTGTGACTGTTCCAATTTTTCTGTCTGCCTGACCCTTTTTCATCTGCAAGGGGTTTGCATTTTATCAATGAAACGCAATAAATATGAAGTTAAAGTAATTTTAGGGAGACGTGGAAATTTGACCAGGGAGAGGTTTGCTGCCGTCTCCACTGCTTTCTGAACCTGTTGATGGCGACGAATAAGCAATTTCTTCCCACCAAATGACAGGATAAGAGGGTTGCTTGGCTAGCCGCTGTACCATATATGCCAAGTGTTGTTTGTATGTCCATTGATGGGCATCCTTTGTAACAGGATCATCCACATCACCTTCGTTTTCTTTGGCACTTGTATTTCCGAAATAAATGTGATCATCTTCACTGATTGGATTTGCAGGCAAAATGCTATTGTTGGACTGATTGGTATCAGTGGTGTAGTCATATAGTGGCAGTAGCAACAGTGGTCCCCCATCTATAGAATGAGGGGGTGAAATAACATTTATATACACTTAGCTTGTTCTTGGTAAAAGCCCCTCATCTTAAATGTCCAAAACATCAGAATTTATTTTTTCATTATTTTCTTCAAAGTTTTGTGATTGAATTGAGTTGTTGCTATTTATCCCAGAGTTTTCATTTAAACAAACGGTTTTTTTGACGATTCTCTAGATGCTTGTTATCTTGGGAAAAATCATATCTAAATTGAGGACTTTGAGCTTGGAATGGGAGAATGGGATGCTTTGCTCGCTATCCCTTGTGCGTGTATTATTCATATTTGAATTCCAATTTTTAGAATAATTAGTGTAATTCTGATTACTTCGATTATTTCTATAACTCCAGTAATTTTGATCATATGACTTTCTTATTTTTAATAATATTTGAATCTCTCTTATAATAATTATTTCTGTTTAACTTTGCAACATTTAAGACATGATTTGAATTATTGTTATTGAATGGATTTTTACCTTTGCAATCACGTGTTGGGCAACCAATTGTGAAGTGGTTGCCGCTGTAATGGAAGCAGATGGTCCTCGGTATTGTATGAGTCAGCGACCGTTGACATTCAGAGGTAAGATGGTTGTTTTGCTCACAAATTAAGCATTTTGCCGGATAAAATTTCTGGCTAACAGTAAATGGTTTAGCGTTAACAGTGGCTATGGCATCTGAAGGTTAAATACTTAAATTAAGTCCTCTTTCAAAATTGGGTTGGGTCAGAAAATCCTGAATTCTCTCCTGGAAAACCTGACTTTCAGTAAATGTCGCCCTTCTTATAGCTTCTTCCAAAGTTCCAAATTCTTGATATTTCAGTCCCTCATAAACTTTTGGAAGAACACCTCTAACAAAAATCGGTTTTATTGTTGAATCTTTATTTTCAGAAGCCAATCCAGGGTAAGCAAATTTTGATAATTTTTGAAGCCTCTATGCAAATTCCAAGGCGGTCACATTACTCTCATTTCTCATTTCTTATTCCTATCATACCCTGATGGATATCACTATCTCTACCTTCCATAAATCACCTTTTAATTCTTTAAGTTCATCAAATGTGGGGTTCATAACCATCCCAAGATACTATTTGATTTTGCTAGTGTGGTCCCTGCAAAATTTAACTCTAAGAATGCAATTTTTATACTTGTCATCAGCATTTAAAACTCCTTGCAGAAGCATATATTTTTCGAATTTTTTAATCCATTCTTGGAATGACTCGCCAAAAGCATCAGGAAACGGTTTAGGTGGCCTTTGGCCAAGTAAAATTCCCAAAGGATTAAACGGGTCGGCTGCAGAAAAATTAGCTCCAGAAAATTGTGCTTCACTATGCTCAACCATTGCTTTTAATTCATTAATTTTTTCAGTTAACAATTCTCCAAAATCATTGGAAGCTGCTCTAAAAGCATCAGCCATTGTTTGAGGATTGTGAGTAATTTTTCTGGTCATAGGTCTTTTTAATATTTGGGCTAAAAATTCTCTATGACTTTTGGAGTTTATTTCAGGAGAAAAATGTTCTTCAAATAAAGATGAACCTTGATTCATTCAATTGAGAAATTTCTGATTCAGTGAACCTTAAAGCACGTTTATAACTTGGTTCAATTATAGATGAACCCTTAAAACTTTCTAATACCTGTTGATATGCTTTAGAAGAAATGTCAGCTGTGATAGGAGTGCTATGGAGTCGAATATCTGGAACTTCTAAAGTTGACAAAGATTCTTGTAAAAGCCTTTGTAATCTATTTCATTTTTCAGAAGAATTAATCAAAATGTCTTCAATTTCTTTTACGGTTTCATCAATATCTTTTGATTCTTCTTCCTCAGATAGCTCTTAAGAAGAATCTGTTTTAATTTTAGTTCTTGTTTTTTTAATCCTTTGCTTTCCGCTCCCAAGAGTCTGTTTTTTCCCAAGATCAGTCCCCAAACTAAACAATTATAGTATCAATCCACAAATAAATAACTTTTTTTTTTAATTAACCCACCTGCCATACTTAATTAGTAAAGCTTTAAAAAGCAATTTTGATTTTTCCTATTTTATTTAAATAAATTATACTTACAAGAGTCTTGATTCCGGCTAAATAATGAATAATTTGGACGAATAATATTTGTAAAATATGGTATGACAAATGGCGAGTTGACAAAAAATGCTGTCAAATCATAGATTTGGAATTGCGCAGCTAATTGAGGATTAGCTCAGGTGTGGTAAACAAATTAAACAAACAATAGATAATAATAAAAAACTTCTCTAAGCTAGACAACCATTTATGCAACGGATCTTTTTTCTCCAGACCAGGGGGAATGTGCCAAAGCTTTGACTCACGCCACTTTTATAGAAGATTGGTGTTTTCTATACTTTTTGATTGATTATTTGTCACTATTTTCTTGATCACCTTTTCTCACTTGTTCATTCAATGTTATTGCGTCTTTTTGTTTGCTAATAGTTATACACTTGTATAAGAGTTTGGCGGTAACATGTGTTTTATGCTTTAAGCTTTTGCAACCTTGCTAACCTCTATACTAAAGGTTTAGAGAGCAAGTCAGTTGTTAAGCTATTTTTTTGTGTATGGCCTAACAATTTTCATACTCAATTTTTTGGTTAACTTTTGGTGGTTAATCATCAGTTTCCTTTGCAACTTTTTGATTTAGCAGTTTGTCATTCATCTCATCCCTTTTCCGGTCATTTATTTAAAATAAAATGTTGTAAAAAATATTTTTGAGAATTTAGCAATCAATTTAAAATGTTCCACCTGTTTGACATCCATCTGCTCCGTCTGTTTCTAGAATCGGTTTTAACTGGTTTTAATCATGCTTATTCCATGAAACCGCTTATTTGCCTTCAATCTTGCCATTCCCAAACAACAACACATATATAAAAAATCATTAGTACAGCTATTATGAATCAAAGGAAATTAACATAGACATTATGTTTAGAAATATTATGTTTTCTTTTTGAAAAATTTAATGTAGTCAGCAAATATAATTTTTATAACATTATTTACCAAAAATTACTTTACGTAAGACATATTATTTCAAAAATATAATTACGTTTTGGTTATAGAATGTGTAAATCTGTTATTTACGTAAAACATAAAATCACAGGGTTTGTGACCCAACTGTAAACGCTTTTTTTCCGAAGTTGCTTAGTTGCATTAGGCTGAATTTAGAATGCGGCTAGCAAAGCCAAGAATAAAGCAATTTTTTTGATGGCAGATGTTTCTGTGTTTGGATTGCACATAACGCGTAATTACTAGTTTTAGTTGTCAAGATAAATTGATGTTTGTTGTCAAACTTAGGCATTTGTAAAATTGGAGGTGAAGTAAATGCATTTTTCAACAATTAGAAAGTGGTTTGATGTTCATCAGTCCAAAGAAATTCAACAACATCTTTGCGTAGCAAATGAAAAAGCAGTTTTGCAATTTTAGCAAGATGTTTGACAAATTTCTTAAACCATTGGACTAAGCCAAAAAATTTCTGCAGAGCTTTGACTATTCTGGAATGGGAACATGATCAATTTGACTATGTTAGACAAATCTGGAGCAATGCCGAGTGAACTTATACCATGGCCAATAAATTGGGCTTTGGCATGCGCAAAATGAACTTATCAAGTTTAAGCCATAAGTTTGCATTTCAAAGTGCTGTAAACACGTTTTTGGGATCTCATAAATGTTTGCTAAACGTTTTTGAAAATACAATTATATCATCAATGTATACTAAGCACATTTTCCAATTAAGACCTGCAAGCACTAGCACATTCATCTTTGAAAATCAGTGGATGCATTTTTTAATCCAAATGTTAAACTCCAAATTCATAATGACCCACTGGGCATATGAATGCAGTTTTTTCGTGAGTTTTCTCATTGAGAGGGATCTACCAATATCCTGATTTTACATCTGACATACTAAAATATATGGCTGACCCTAACACATAAAAATAATCATCAATCTGAGGTAGGGGGTGAACCTATGTTTTAATCACGTCATTTAGTTGGCAATAATCAAGAATAGAACAGAGGAAGCCATCTTTTTTGCCAATTAAAAACAAAGGGTCATTCCAGGGGCTTGTTGTTGATCAAATATTTTTTGGGGAGCATCTCATTGATTATTTTTTGTATAGCATTTCTTTGTGAGTGTTCTTTATGGTATGTTTTCCTACAACAGGGATTATCCCCTGTATCAATATAATCTTTTACTAACTGTGTTTGGCCAAGAGGTTTGCCTCTTAGCGCAAAAACAGAATCGTATTTTGAACAAAGTTTGCAAATTTGCTGTTGTTGTTGAGGATTAACAGCAAAGCCTCGTAATGTTTCATTTATTGATGAGAAAAGTTCAGGCGACCTATTGCCTAAATTAGCAACATGAGACATCACTCCTACATTGGCTGTGAGCAAACCAATAATGTCATCAGTATCAATATGAATTGGTGCTTTTGAGATATTACACTTAAGCAAAGGAAAAACTGGCAGAGATGGATCAATAATTGAAGGAGCAACAAACAAAAAAGTTTTCAGCAAAAATTTGAGATTAGGTTCAAAAAAGAGCAGTATTAGAGTCAAAAAATCCATGACTAACATATTCTGGAGTGACAACTCTGTGTTTAGGTTCAATCACAATGAGTTCTGGAAGAAACACATGCACACACAGTGGACAAACAACATTTCTGTTAGGATTGGTACAAAGTTGCATCTTTTTGGTTGGCAATAGGAGTTTGAGTTTCATGCCATTTATGAATGCACAATCTTCAATAGGATTCACCTAAAGTAGAGCCAAACAACAAAAATCAAAACCTAAGAGTATATCTTCCAGCAAATGATTGATAATTGATACTACCACATGAAAAGGTTGATTGGCAATAATTATATGCATTATAAATTTAAATTGTACGACTGCTATCATTTATCCAACACTATGAATTACTTTAGCTGTTTGTTTTGGAGGCATCTTGAATCCGAGATGGAGAAATGCGGCTGTGGTCCTCATCATGACCTGGGAAGCTGTATCAATCAAAGCAGGAATCTTTATGCCCTGAATTTCAGCTATGACTGTGGGTAAATTTGTCCCAGCATGGCTTGCAACTGGAATTTGTTTGTTGTACATTTTTTAAGTGAATTAGCCAATTTTTTGTGAATCACTAAATGTTGTTGCAAATATTTGTATTCTTTAATAAATTGTAAGATGCAAATGAATTTCCGGATTCATTTGTTTCCAAGATTTGCACTGTAAGGGATCTTGTATTAATTGCCACTTCAGAAAGGAACTGCACTGGCGCCAGTATGCACTTCAAAAAAACGGTCACTGCAGTTCAGTGATAATTTGTTTACCATTCAGTAAAAAAATTGCTGAACAGGAGTGACCATTTTTATGAAGTTCAAAAGAGAGGCCACGGAACTGCAGTGACCGTTTTCTGAACTTCAAAAAAGGTCACAAAACTGCAATGACCGTTTTTCTGAACTTCAAAAGAAAGGTCACAGAACTTCATTGACCGTTTTTCTGAACTTCAAAAAAAGGTCACGGAACTGCAGTGACCGTTTTTCTGAACTCCAAACAAGGTCACGGAACTGCAGTGACCATTTTTCTGAACTTCAAAAAAGGTCACAGAACTGCAGTGACCGTTTTTCTGAATTTTAGCAAGAAGGTCATGGAACTGTAGTGATCGTTTTTTGAATTTCAACAAAAAGGTCACGGAACTTCAATGACCATTTTCCTGAATTTCAGAAACCGGTTCACAGAACTGCAGTGACCAACATGGGCAGCAACAAAATCCGGGGGGTCCGCTTGGGCAAAATTGTAAAAATTTAATTGTGGGGGGTCCCCCAGATTTTTGGAGGGAGGGATTCCAGACTCCCCATGCCCATGTGTGGCAGTGACTGTTTTCCTGAATTTCAGAAAAGTTGATGAAGTGCAATAAGTTATGTTATGAGCACACATTGGCGCAGGGGGTTTGGGGGGTTTGTCTCTCCGGGAAGTTTGTCTCAATAATGAATACCTACCTTGCATACAGAAATTCGAATTAGGTAATAAGTTTTAGCACAGGTAATTTAATTACATACATGTGGCCACATGAAGCTTAATAAATAAATAGGTATATATTTGTACAAATCCGTAGATGGGTACATTTTAGATTCCAATAGCTGCAATCCGCCCATTTTAGGCTTTAAGCAGAGGCTCATTTTGATATTAGTCAAACAAGACCACTCATGGGCGAGAGAGGTCTGGATTCGCCGAGAATCAAAAGGTTTTTTTTCTATGAGATCTTGATTCACCGAGAATTTGATGTTTTTTTCTTTTTTTTTCTTTATGCAAGTTTACTCCATAGGAGCCCAGAATTAGGTCACTTCTTAAAATTCGATTTAATCGAACAGACTACAGCGAGCAAATAAGTACCTGATAACACTGTACAAAATTTGACATTTTTGAGTCAAAAAATTATCTTCAACGTTTGAAAGGCAAACTTTTTATGATTTTTTGAAAAATCGACAACCGTAGGAATCACAGCTAATTTGATGGGTTCTGTAGCCATTCTGGAGCCAGATTCCCCCAAAACACGTCTCAATCATACTGCACAATTTGAGGGCCAAAATGGCGTCAAAAACAGTATAAATGCTAAAATAGCTTACAACTGGTTACTGAATAATTTCGAGCATTTGAGGGAAATGTTCAATTTACTTCCGTTTTTATTCTTTGTTTCTCATTCTGCAATCCTATTGTTCCGTTCTGATAGACCAGCTCATAGATCTCAGCTTAATGCCCCTTGTGCATGTCTGATCTCAATTGAATTTAACCCTTAATTTACCGTGTGTTTCCAGCAGTCGTTTTCACCATCTACTCGATTTTAGATTGAATCAATAAAATCAGATAAAAGTATATACATTTGAAAGCCCTTGTTCTCTTGATTCCAAAAATATATTTTTCCCTTCACAATTTTCACTTTCCGTTGAGAAAAAAGGGAAGAACTATAACTAAAAAACCAACATGGCAGCCTACGGCACATTTGAAAAAAATCAATACGGTAGGCATTCCATAGCTCAACATAATGCTGCATTGAGCAAAGCGCGATACAGCATGACTATTACAGTCTACGGAGTCAGTTTAGATTCCTGCATGCACAGTATTAGGTACATAGGTGCATTATGTGCGTATGTATTTCAGTTTTACCTATGTATATGCCTACCATTAAAATTTCAAAAAATATTGAATTTCTAAATAACCGAAGCCTTCTACTTCATGAAACTCATAGAAAACGTGTAAAACGAGGAAGAAGGAGGATAGAAGATGTTTCACGGCACAAAAATGAACTTAAAATGAGAAAATCAAGAAAAACCAGCATACTCGACCAAAAATCGAGTACACAGGAAATTAAGGGTTAATATTTCCTGCCCTCAAACAACTTCGAAACACAATCTGATTCGTGTAATTCATTGCAAATGATCAATTTCTAATGCCCAAAATGTATTTATTGTTCACAGCTACATGCAGAACTCTGCGTGCACTCTTCTCTTTGACGTCATACAAATCAGCTATGGAGTAATCTACCTGTTTACCTACTGTATGTATAGCAGTCCTGTATAAACAGACAAACATATTCTAGCCTGACGACGCAATTGTCATATTAATTAGACTTAAGCTAGGCACGAGTCCATTATGCTGGTTCTTTCTTTATATGTATGTTTTATTAGACGTTTTATGTAGGTGTACGTCCCACAGTAAAGAAGCATTGAATAGCCGAAAATAAGAAAGTAGGCCGTTTTTGATTGCTATTGATATTGCAATGCGGGCCTTTATTACGGGTGTACTGTAGGTCTGGTCATCTCACATTTTTAGAACCAAATTTGCCAGATGCGGATCTTTTGTCTTCTTTGCGCACCAAACGCATAAATATAGTTAGATCAGTCAAGTAAGTTTTGCCCAAAAAAATATCATCGTTTCACACTCCCTAGACTGAGGTGTTAGCCGTCCTAGGTTGCATCACAGCACAATGTAATATAGATATGTACATGTACATACATACTCATATTACGTTGGGATTTTCCAATGAAAATATTTTTTGGATAGATATACAAAAGAACATTACAATAATCATTACCAAACACTCTAGAATAGAGAAAGAAGTATATACCAACATGAATACTTTTTAATTAAATTGGTTTTTCCAGACAAAAAGGCGGCAAATATTAAATTCAAGTGAGATCAGACATGCACAAGGGGCATTAAGCTGAGATATACCGGCTGTACTAATGGAACAACAGGATTGTGGAATGAGAAACAAAGAATACAAATGGAAGTATATTGAACATTTCCATCAAATGCTTGGAAGTATCCAGTGACCAGTTGTAAGCTATTTTGGCATTTATACTGTTTTTGACGCCATTTTGGCCCTCGAATTGTGCAGTATGATCGAGAGGTGTTTTGGGGGAATTCGGCTTCAGAATGGCTACAGACCCCATCAAATTAGCTGTGATATTCCACGGTTGTCGCTTTTTCAAAAAATCATACAAAGTGTGCCTTTTAAACGTTGAAGACAATTTTTTTACTCAAAAATGTCACATTTTCGACAGTGTTATCAGATACTTATTTGCTCACTGTAGTCTGTTTAATTAAATCGGATTTTAAGCAGCGACCAAATTCTGGGGGTCCAATGGGGCAAACTCGCTGAAAATAGCGCCAAAAATTCAAATATATGAGGATCAATCCATTTTTGGTAGTCCATTGAATTCTCGGCAAATGCAGACCTCTCACCCATGAGTGATCTCGTCCAACTAATATCAAAATCAGCCTCTGCTTAAAGCCTAAAATGGGTGGATTGCAGCTATCGGAATCAAAAATGTACCCACTTATGCATTTGTACAAATATATATCTATTTATTTATGTAGCTTCATGCGGCCACATGTATGTAATTAAATTACCTGTGCTAAAACTTATTACCTAATTCGAACTTCTGTATGCAAGGTAGGCATTCATTATTCAGAAACAGCAGTTACGGTAAAAATACTGTCCAACACTTTTTGGAAAACCTAGGGGTCAGGTCAACACTAATCCTTGGGTATTTTAACTTCCCGGAGTGACAAACCCCCAAACTCCCGGTGCCAATGTGTGCTCATAACATAACTTATTGCACTTCATCAACTATTCTGAAATTCAGGAAAACAGTCACTGCCACACATGGGCATGGGGAGTCTGGAACCCCTCCCCCAAAAATCTGGGGGACCCCCCAGAATAGAATTTTTGCGACTTTGCCCCAGCAGACCCCTCCCCAGGATTTTGTTGCTGCCTATGTTGGTCACTGCAGTTCTGTGACCCAGTTTCTGAAATTCAGGAAAATGGTCACTGAAGTTCCATGACCTTTTTGTTGAAATTCAGTAAAACGGTCACTGCAGTTCCGTGACCTTCTTGTTGAAATTCAGAAAAACGGTCACTGCAGTTCCGTGACATTGTTTTGAAGTTCAGAAAAACGGTCACTGCAGTTCCGTGACCTTGTTTTTGAAGTTCAGAAAAAGGTCACTGCAGTTCCGTGACCTTGTTTTTGAAGTTCAGAAAAACGGTCACTGCAGTTCCGTGACCTCACTTTTGAACTTCCGAAAAATGGTCACTCCTGTTCAGCTATTTTTTTACTGAATGGTAAACAAAATATCACTGAACTGCAGTGACTGTTTTTCTGAAGTGCACACTGGCGCCAGTGTAGTTCCTTTCTGAAGTGGCAATTAATACAAGATCCCTAACTGTGTTTATGTTGTTTACAGATGTAGGGGTAGGTTGCATTGGGGGCAACATAACGGTTGGTTGGCAATCCACAGTATATGGTAGATAAGGACAATTAGGAAGAATGTTCATGCAATAATTAGAATTATAGTAAGTCATATGTTGTTCCGATGGAAAATCAATATACAGAACATTTTTGTCAAAAATTGTGAGGAGAATAGCAATTATCAAAACGCTAGTTGTGGTAATTACCAGGTGAATTCAGGAGATAATTGTTGAGATTTTGTCAAAAAATTGACATGATCACCTTGAGTCAAGACGCATGTAAATATTTTGATAATTCAATGAACGATTTAAACTTTCATTACAAAATCAAGATTGCAAATTTCGTCAATTACAAATATTTGAGTTTCATGGCGAGCAATTTTGCTGTATAAAAGAGTGCAATTGACTATAATTTTAGGCAGTAGATTCATTTCTTTGTCAATCAGCATATGAATTGATGCACATTGTCTTCGCTATTCAAAACAATAATCATGAATGTATTCCATTTGTTTGCAGAATGTACAGAATTTTTACTGAGGATTTTTGTTATTTGCAGGTCATGCAATACAATGCTCTAGGGTGTGAGCAATTGAAGTCATTATTGTTTGTTAAGTGCAGTGTGTCTTTTGGCAAAGCACCTCTTATTGGAGCGGCTGTTGCCAACACATATATAGTTAGAGCTTTTTTAGGCGCAAATTGATTATTTGCATACTCTACGCAAATTGCATTGTGCAAAAATTTGTGAAGAGGGGCCTCAGGGGCATGACCATAAGCTTCACTCAAAATTTAGGGATAAAGATCTTGCTTTAGCTTATGTTAAAGCATCTAATTGAATTGGGGAGAGTCAACTTTGATATGAGATTGTGCTTTTGTTAATTCTCTGCGGATTGATAAGTAATACAATTTAACAGACTTGTTACATTAGGTAGTTGTTTATCATCAATATAGCAGTCATACAATGTACTGTTGTTGAGAGGGACAATATTCAGCAAACATTGCATATTTTGTTTTTGTATATGACCGTTTAATGTCTGACAGTAATAAGTGACATAAATGCAAAGCATATGGATCCAAAATGATGATAGAAATTTGATACAAGCAGATTTATTGATATTATTATACATTATAGGTTGTTTAAATTCAGCAAAAATTTCAAATGTCTGACTTTTGCTCTAAAATATTTTTTACTATTGATAGCAATTTGCATTTTCATGTGTATAAAAGAACCACAATTCAACACGTCATAGGATGCATCATACTATTAGATGAAGATGGTGAGGATGAATTGGAATTATGACAAAGACAATACAAATTACAACTGCAATGCAAATGGCTAAAACATGCGATCAGAACTATTGGAGCCCTTGTCAGAAAATGTGACACAGTGCTGATTTGCCACTGCAGATAGTAAGTAGTAAAGCTGGCCCTTCTGGAGTCTCCATGCTGAAGCATACTATGTTTATATAGGCGCAAAGTGCCAAGCTCAGTACACTTGTACTTGAAGGCACAAGTGCACTGCAACTTTGAAGTGCCACAGCAAGCTGGGGCGAGCTAGCCCTGAGGGAGGGGGTTGGGCCATATTCCCTTGAGGGTCCCAGAGCTAGGCTGGGGCGAGCTAGCTTGGGGGCCCAGGCTGTTCAGCCTGAGCATTTTCTCTGCAATTCCGTCAAATGTAAAGGAGACTTGAATCATCATTTTCACGGGTTGAACTCAAAAGTATGATTTACCATAAGTTCACTCGCACGAAACTAAGCAACTTCAATTTCGCTCATCTCTTCAGAATTTGGTTCACATAATTTTTAATGTACCATTCACTAATAAAGGGAACAATTTTAATCATTTCAGAACATTTTCATCTTTGATAAAATTTGATGCCTTCAAGAATCAAACCTAAGGTTTTGAAATTTGAGTCTACGTTCTACCACTAGACTAGACAAAGTGTCACAAGAAAATTTTATTCTTTATACATTCCAAGGGAATTTACACTGAATAGACATTTCTTTTATAGACTACATACCTACTTTTTATCCATTAATTTAAAAATGCTGTGATCAGCTCACAACAAGTGCATTGCTCAATATATAGGAAGTATGATTAATCACATATTGCTCAGATACATATAACCTATGCGTACACATAACCTCATATGTGGAAAGGGCTTATGAGAAAATAACATGTTTATAAAATTGGTGTGCTTGCGTCTCAGTTTTTAGATCTGTGATTACGATCTTGCCAGAACTGAAAATGAGCGTCGTAGCTCTGCTATCTGGGAATGTGTTTTGCGGCACAAAACAACTCTGGTTCATACTCAACAATTTTGCGATAAGCTCTAGCAAAAGATAGTACGTTTATTTGCCTATGGATATTGCCAGAGTGAACGACGTTATGGATTTTTTATATAAGTTGTAGCTTATATTCACTAGTTTGTAATGATTTGCAAATTTTCTCATTTGCAATGTTATTTTCTTGTATGCTCCTTGCACCTACACAAATTAATTTTCTCGAATTAAATAACAAACCTGTTGCTTTAGGTTCTGTTAATCTAATAATCATAGCATTGAAACGCTTATGATCGAACTCTTCCTTATCGCAACCTTTCTTAATTTTGTATAAATTTAGGGTTTTGTGGAAAGCCAAGCTGTTGAAACGACATTCACAGTCATAGCCATTTTGATTAATAATGATAATTAATTGAAAAACACGAGCATTTATATCCTTAGAAGTAGGACGATTTAATTTTTGGAAATATAATTTGACAATCACTTTCCCCAAAAATAAAATGGAACAAATTCATCTAAATCATCTTTAATATTAATTTCAATACTTGAAATATCTTTAACTAGGACGGGTACGTAGTGAGGAAAGTCAGTTGACCTTTCTACACCTATGTTAACAATTTGTAATAAAGGAGCTGCCACATCTCCAACAATTTGTGGTTCCAAAATATTTCTGTGCAATGTACAATACTTCAATGCCCCCAACGTGCAAGTTTGGTTTATCAACGCCCCATGCTGATTTTGTTATTTAGCCATCTTGAAACCCTAAAATTTTGGTCATTTCTGGTAGTAATGTTACTGATTTTATAAATTCACTGTACACTCATTGTTTGTACTCATTTTATCGAACTAAAGTATTTAAAAATATTCCTTTTTTCTAATCTTGCCCCCATTTAGAAGGCAGAATTGCATTGTCTCAACAAATTCATGTATTGAGTCGTAACACCCTAGCGCTATCTTAATTACATGATCGTCATCATCAGTGTCTGTTGTATGAATATCAGTTTTTCAGTATTTAGCATTTCCCAATTATGTGGGTAGATTAGCTGACATAGACCACATTCCCAATCTCCAGTCAATTTAATTTTTTGTGGCAAATGTACCGTAAATTCAGATGGGGTATTTTGTTTATTGCTAACAGTGTTACTGGGTAATGTTACATAAAATTGATCCATTGATTAGCAATTTGATTGACTAGAAATTCTTCATTTACTACTGTTGTGCTGAGCTTAAACAGACTATTTACAAAACTGGTAACAAATTCATCAGAAAAGCTTTTTCTAAACTTTGTAAAATCAATTTCATAGTCACTTCTCTGCAGCACCATACTAAAAAATATACAAACAATTGTCCACATAGATGTTAGAGGTTTCTGCACACATTTTTTATTATATTTTAACTGTGATGCATATTTTAGTACATAATCACGCGTTTTTTCACTAGGCAATAGTCCGTAGCTATCAAAATATTCGCATTTATCATTTGCATCAAAAAACAAGCATACCCAGTGGGAGCCGGGCAGATTACTAGGTCTGTATTCATAACTAATACAGATGGTTCATTAAAAATTGGCAGTAGTTTATCGCTCAGAAAAACTCCACAAAACACTCGACTAACCGCCTGGTTGCTTTTTAAAACGTTAATTAGCTGAATAGTATTCATCTATTAAGCAGTATAATCAAATATTACATTTTGATGCTTATCTAACATTACTAAATTATCATATTCGGTGTAAACTACTACTTCAATTCAATACCTGTATCTGGAATTTTTTGTGCAAAGGAAATTCCAATGCTAGTTGTACCTTCACTAATTAGATCCCAAAGGGCACTGTCATCTTTGCTGAGGAGATCAAATGCAAAAAAGCACTGACCATCATTGAATCCTTCTTGACTTATATTGTTTCCTTTATTGTCCCTAGCAATATCCATCACTTCAAATAATTGATCAAACGCTCTAATATACTTCCTTTCTTAAAATCTGGCTTTAGGAGGATGGGAAGGAAAAGTCGCGCTGCCTGAAATCACTTTAACTTCATTTATGCTATATGATTTAAAATTAAATGGCAATTTTTTTAACGTTTACCTCAATACGCTGCCTGCATTGATGCATCCAAAAATTATGTCTAGAGAGCTGTCCGAAAAAAATGTCTTAAGTGGGGTTGACTGAGATGTACTTTGAATGTGCAAGTTTATCATCATTACTTTACAAATAGGATACTTCACAGTATTTTTAGTCAGCCAGCACTTGCTCAACAGCTTTCAAACGCACACTGTCTAAAATTTTGGTTTTTCTAACTGAAACTTTCATTTGTTGTACACTCAGATGAGCATTTATTGCTCCACCTGGGCTTTCTAAAACAAATGCATCCGGATTTCTATTTAATTCGAGTCTTAAATTGGTATAGTTTAAAAAATCTGTGTAGCAAAAATAAATCAATATGAAGCTGAGCTGTTACTTTGACTATTGTTTTATCTTTAAAGTAAGGAATGCGCCGTTTAAAGCCATAATTATCTTCAGAATCCCGTTTATTATCTTGAGTATACACGTGATTGTAAATGCAAATTTTTTGCATCCCAATTATAGCTAAGTTCGGTCTCTAAGAAAGCTCTGTGCATGCATATTTATCGCCGCTATCATGTACGAGCTACTCATTTAAAAATAACTTGACTTGTCTAAAAAATGTTTTACCAATTAAATTTATAGGCGCTACAGCTGGCGTGGCAGGAATTTTTCCATCTGTTCCTGCTACATAACACCTGGAGATAATGAAAGCTGCATGTAAATGTAATTTTTATTTAGTTGCAAAAAATGATCGGGAGGTATGTGAAATTCGTAAGGACCTTCATCTGTGCCGGGTTAGTCAAATTGATTTCATCCCAATATCCTCTTTTCACAGCAACCTGGGTAGGAGGAACAGTGAAAAAATCTAATTCCGCTTTTTTGTACTAGCGAGTGAGAGTGAATCAATTAATGACATTTTCGTTTTTGCTTTTTACTTGAAAATATATCCTGCCTAGGTTCTTTTTATAGACTTTGGACGCACCACAAGACTAATGTCCCTTTTGTAATGCTTCATTTGCCTGTTTTAATAAATTTGATGCGCCTTTCTTTCCATGCTGTTCTAATGATTGTATTATAGGTCGACCGTGTAGAACATCAGCTGCTACGTGAGCGCCGGATGCAAGCGCCTGCTTACTAATGCTAGTCGCCGCTGATTTCATTAATGGTAAAGCCATTCAAAAAAGTGAGCAAAAAAAGTTACCCAAACCTGCGCCCGTTGGTAAGGTGTTCCCCTAAATCCAATCATATTACCATAGCCGACCTGTGAAGCCTGGTCACTATAGTAGTCGAGCCAAATGTTAAAATTTTTGGGATTAAATTGTTGTCTCATTTTTAGAATTTGTTATTTTTTTTATGCATGCATTTCTTTTATAGACTTATTTTTGTCCAATTTTTCAACAAACTGCGCGTACGTGGTCTTTAAGCGCTGGCGGCGTTAGCACTTCATAATTGTCTTATGGTGTGCTTCTATGCATTTGCTCTTTGTCCATTGTAGAGGGAGTAGACATATTACTCGGGCGATACATATAACTCTTTTCTTGCAGTAAGCTTAACGTTTTTTATTTACAATAGATGATTTTGGCACATTATCGTCCATTAATTTTTGCAGAAAAATGTCGGCTCCTATATACGGCTCAGACTTGCCTGTTCGGGATAAATCGGTAATTAAATCTACAATATTTGAACCAACAATTTTATTCCCAGCAATAATCATTTCACCTTTGTCAGACCATCTAATGTGGACTTGTGCGCGCATATTGTAACAGTGACATGGCATTTTTTTGCCATTTTATTGGTACTATCTTAAACACTGCCTCTTTTACGGAATCAATCACTTTATTTTCCTGTGAGTCACGTGAACCTGATTATTCACTCTCTTAATTTCTAATTGAAGTTGTTTTTCAGAATCTTGCTTTTAGCAATTTGATACCTATGCAAAATTTGATTATATTTTACTACTTTAGCATCAATGGGCAATGTTTTATCTTGCAGAATGCTTAACATTTCATTATCTAACTGACATATATTTTACATTGCTTTTGTTTTCTCCCGCAACTAACTCGTATGTACTAAAATCATCTTGTTTGCGTGCATCATCGTTTTATTATTGCATCCAAGCACAATTGACCTGCAATTCCTAATATAGGCGCAAGGAGAATGGGTAGAAAACCGGCCTTTTGTACGAGCAAGTTCCTTCTTTCATTAATTGTTGCATTGCTATCAATTATACGCCTAAGCAGCGATTTGTACTTAATCAATTTTTCAACTTCATTAGATTTTAAAGGAATATTGCCATTAAGAACATTGAGAATGCATTCGCATAGGCATATGATTAGATCATTATCGGCAGTTTGTAATATTGCTCTACGCTGTTTAGGTCTAGCCTTGGCGAAAGTACGTCAATGTGACTAAAATTTTTTGCGTAAACGTTTTGGAGCCATATTTTAAGAATGAGTAAAAATTACAATATACATTTCTTTTATACTTTTTCAGTATAAACTACTGGACGATTTGAAAAGATTTTAGCTCTAAGACGTAAGTTTTCCGTTGATATAGATTGAGTCAAGTTGACTAAAAGGAATGAAAATGGTTCTTTTTGTAGCATTGAAGGCTTCTAGAAAAATTTAGATTATGAGGGTAAAGCTGACGGGCTAATGTTTGTACTTGGAGCCGATCTTAGGGGTTTTTCTTTAAAACTAAATATTCTGTGTTAATATGACACATTCTTAAATCCATAAAAAATATATTTTGTACTACATGTACAACAGAAATGTTACAGTGATTACACCCTTTGTAAATAATATTTCATTTTTCATTTCATGCATTAAGTCATTGATAATTACAAGCTGAGGTTCATACAAATATTCTTTAACTAAATTTAAAATCAGGAGGGCCTTTAATAAATTTTACAAAATTCAATTTCCCGCTATGTAAAGCTTGCTCTTCAGTGTAAAACCACCAAATATATTTAGAGAGGGAAAATCAACTCACTAGCATTTTTTACGAGTTGCCTAACAAGAGTCGTTTTCCCCAGCTTTTGTTAGTCCAGCTATGATGCACATGAATGGGTGTTTAAAGCATAGATCCATATTGATTGCTAAAAGTTTGCTGCATCAATTGCTAATATAAAGAAAGCCTTCTGCCAACTCTAAACAATTGTCCAGCCTGTGGGGCATGAACCCGGAGCTTTGCAGGCCATTTTTTGGTTTTTTTGTTTTTTTCTTTTCTTTTTTGATTCCACGAATATTACTACAAGTGTAAATTGTCAATAAGTCCCTTGATGCGATCAATTTGCGTTTCCACAGTATCTTTGGCTGGCAATATCCAAATCATACGGCATTCAGGGCAGAAGTGCTGCCACATTTCATAGAAAATGTTGCACTTGAAACTGTGCATATTACATTCTAACACAATTACAAAAAACCAAAACCCTGTATTTTTCTTTTTTCCGCTTAGTCTATTTGTTTGATTATAGTTTTCTGCTCTGAATTTCCATTGTTGTTTGTAGTGATCCGTAAAATGATTCCAGAAATACGAAGCATTGTGCCAAGTCACGGTTTTCATACAGGTTATATGCAAATGAGGAGAGTAACTGATCACAGAAAATTACAAAAGAGCTTTGCCATGAGCCATTCTATAAAACTGACTGAACAGTGCTGCAAAATGAAACAGAATGAATAGTTTAAAGAGTAACTATCCTTTTATACTTTTGAGCAGGTGACTCATCAAAACCGGAATAAACTAGAAAAAATTGATTAATTAATCATGAAGGGAGGCTTTTTCAGCTTCAGCTGCAAGATCTTTTTGTTCAGCTATATGCCTATGCAAAACCACAGACCCTGCCTCCTGCACCACCCTGTTGTACTCTACACATTTTGGACACATTTGTATTGAGAAATAAATGCAACCGGAGTCTGTTACAAAATGTCCTTTTCACAGCTACTTTTTGACAAAAGTAGCACAATTCAATCATGAGAGGGTACATAGGGCGAGTGGTATTTTTGCAAGTAACTTTTAAAATGCAATGTTTGTATCTGACTGTGCTTTATATCATTTGATTTAGATCAAGGTTTATCTACATCTTCAAGGAAGAATACAACATATATTTATTTTTCTTTGACAACATTGACCTTGGCAGAACATTTTATGCACAATCTAAATGTAAAACGTAATTTATTTTTATCATTAATGATATCTACAATGCAGTGCTTGCATCCTGGCCTAAAAAATCTACATCATCATTGCAAAAAATGGGGCTCTTTATGGAGGAAGTTGCATATTTTGTAATGGTATGTTGATTTTGGTACTAGGAAACACAGAGGACACTGTGGGAGACTCCATTTCTGCTAGACCCTAAACTAAGCATTCTCTTATATACCTTTTCTATCTTTTTTCATTAAAAGCTTACATAATATTAGGATGGATAATATTATTGCAACTGTAATACAGCCCATTATTTCATTATAAATGGACTGCAGATGATTCCTATCTATGCACATATTATTGATTATTTTTTAAAAATAATGCTTCAAAAACTTTTATAGACTATGTAGTACGCTTCTTTGCCGCATAATGCATGCATTGCCCGGTGCCGCCACTTGGAGGTGGGTGTAATTTGGCACCTTTTTCTTGATTTTTTTCAACAAAACTATACCACCCGTGTTTTGACTACCCACCGGCACTTGCTCTTTTCTGGGAGATCCGGCAGGCAGGCAAGAACAGAACAAAATAGTAACCATAACCATCATACAAACAAAACAAAATGACGTCTTGTCCAGTCATGCTGTGTTTCAAGACAGGTACTGGCCAGTGGAACAAAATAAACAAAAAGATTGACTAAGCAAAATGACATCTTGTCCAGTCATGCTGTGTTTCAAGACAGGTACTGGCCATAGGAACAAAATAAACAAAAAATGATGGTCAGAGGGTTAAATAATAAAATAGGGCATGAGGATAAACAAAATGCATGCAGAAAAAGACTAAAAGCCATACAGCACTGTTGAGAAATTTGACTTTACAACACGTTACATCGGCGAATTCATCTTCTTTCGCATGTGTAACGGCCATCAGATTTTCATTAATCGCGTTAATTGAGCAAATTATTTTTGTAGGGTCAAAAATTAAGTTAAAATATGGAGCCGGATTGGTAGAAAATGAAACTTTTGACATGTTATTTTGCTGTCCAAATTTCTCCTAGAATGAATTTAACATCACATTTTGCGAGTGTGCATACCACCGTTTTTCATAATGTTTGTAGGATCTAATTCGATTCCTTTGTTATCTTTGTAATCTTGCATGTATTTAGCTCTGTCATCATCCAATTTAACCCATGCAGGCGAACCATCCGATTCTTGCTTTATTTTCATGAATTTGTTAATATATGATGTAAATAGACCACTGTATAGGTTGTTTATTTTATGGTATTGCTCAGTCTTTTCATAGTGCCAAATTTCATCTATTTCCATTATTTTATACCCCAATTCTAGCGCTTTATAAACTTTGAGCGTTACCCATGCACCCAATATTGCACGTTCTTCATCACTGTGCTCACATCTCATTGTTTGATGTGTTTCAGTGCATGTTGTGCATACTTAAAATACAATTTTTCGCCAAATCTATAGGGCAATAAAGGGTGGTACAAATTCCTGGGTGGGAGAATTCTTGCTTTAATTCAACCTTCATATGGTCTGCTGTTGACTGTGATTTCAGAAAAAATTTTTGGTCAAACTTTGTGAGTGGCCAATAGGGTACAAGTCATATTTATTAACGATCGGGTACAAGCTGCAGATATCTGTGTATATGATATGTTCTGATGGGTCGCCATTTTCACTGTGCTCAAATTTTCTCATATAACTTTATTGCAATTGTCCGCCCACCATAAAACGCTTCCTTGGGTTGAAGAAGATCAACAATTTTTATTGAATGGAAAAAATTTCCATTACAGGATTTGCTTTTAATTCCAGTCGTAATTCACACTCCCAGAGTTCTATTACAGTATACCTCATTTTTTCAATTGTTTTGCGCCATTGTACTGTATTTTGAATGCTTCTTTGGCTGATGTTATTTGGTCTGCCATCAGTTGTGTTCGTTTTTCATACATTTTGGACACCCATGCAAGGAGCATCCATTGAATTCGTATACTGTCTTTTCATAAATTCCGTCTATGCGGATAATTGCCCACTTTTTGCTTGCCCGTGTTGCGTGCGTGTCTAATGTTGATTTTATTCATTGTGCTGATCCACTTTAACCATTTTATGGCTTTTATCAAATGCTTTTCCATTTGCCTATATTTGCCATGCAGTACTATACCTATTGTTTTTGGCTGTAAATTGACCGGAAAACTTTGTTACATGTGCTCACTATTGTTAAATAACACTAAAAAGGATCCATGCCTGTCTCGGACATAAATAAATTGCGAAATTTAAGGCAGCATTGCCTTAAAATGTCAACGTCAGACTCACAATAAGTCAAGAGTTCCGACTTTAAATTAAATATTTTGCCCTTTTGTTCAGCGTACCATTTCTGAAAACTTTCTTTGTTTTGTTGGGCTCATGGTGGCTGGGGAGTAGTACCACGCATCTGGCCACTCACCTGCATAATTTTTATTTGCACGCGTATTAAAAAGATGCGGAAAACAGCCTTTTATTTAACTCAGGCTCATCAAATGTCTTGGGCAAAGCAGATAAAAATATAAGCAGAAAATTGAATGAATCAATTAGTTTTACCGATACTGCACTAAGGCTCATGATTTCTAAACCCTTTGTGACGATGGTAGGCGCAACAGCTTGTTTAAACAGGTATTTTAAAATGACGTGTCAGTCAAAACCTTTAGCATTATGAGCAATTGCTATAGCATGTTTGAGGCCAAAGAGAAAATCACAAAATGCATCTGTGCAATTTTTGCCATAAGATATATGCTTGTTTTTCCCACATTTATTGCATAGTCCAATCGGTTTTGCTAGGCAATCTGTACACACAATATGCGCTATACATAAATTCGGTTCATGTTCCATCCTTGAATTACCATATGCTTTTTCTTGCCTGTATTCAAAGTCAAAAAATATGCATTTTGTTTTTTCTTTTCATCTTTTTCTTTGGCTATGACTTGCAAAAAAACATTTATGATCATTAATAGGTAGGTCCATTTTACGTGTTTTGCAATAAAATTGACCACACTTATGTTTCCTTATTTTATCAGTTCTATTAATGTGACGACTACAATTTTGACAGCGTTTCATGCGCTGACATACAGATTGTTTATTCTTGCCAACTATTCTATGGTTATTAAAACACTGCTGACCTCTAAACAGTCAACCACAGTCTTTGCATTCTATAAGCACAATATTAGGACACATTTGAGCATGACAGCAGGGACAGACTCTGGAGCATTGGTGCCCATCCTTGTCATTGTATCCCTTGTTACAAGCTTCACAAAAATTACTGCAGTTCATAAAGCCGGTCATACTACCAATTACATTAAAATGATTATTATTATGATACAAGTGTACAACTTTTTCTGCGTACAATCCTTCAAAAATTATGGCATTACAGAAATTAGTGCTGAAAACTTTAATTTGAAAATTAGGCATTGCAGCCTGTAATGCTTGCAGCTCTGCTATACTGCAAGGGCCTATATCATCTGTTAGACCAGCAAGATTCATCAATTCTCGCACTGCCTTGTGCTGTGCTTTTCTTTTAACCGTATCCTTTTTACAAATGTTGTTATATCGCCATTCTATAGTTTTATTGTCAGGCTTTTCCATGTGCAACACACACACTTTTGCTACAACCAATGCTCTGGGCAAACATAAATCATCATTGTTGTTGATTTTTACAAAACATCTTTTAGATTTCATTTCTTTTTCTGAATTTATAAATCTGCGTTTATGCCATCCTCAGCCATTTGGAGGGCTGACCTGTACAATTTTGATCCGCGTTTCCGGCCCTTTGAGCTTTACTTCTTTGTTTGACTGCAAAATTTGCTCAATCGTATATACAATTTGTTCACCGTTAATTTGTTCCCCTTTTCGGAAAGGTACAATTGCCGGTTTCTTCAGCGTTGGGTGTGTGACCATACGTGGGCAGCAAGAAAATTCTGGGGAAGGGGTGGTGCAAGATTTTTTGAAGGTCAAAAAATGGCCCTAAAAATGGTGGTATGGCGAGTAAGAACACCATTTTTCAGGCGTTCTCATCAAGCACTATCCATTGGCATCAAAAAATTGAGGAAAAAACTAACAAAATTTTCAAAAATAGAATTCTGGGGAGGGGGTATTTTGATTTCTGAGGGGGATATTTTGGTTTCTGGAGGAGTGCATAGCCCAGGTGTTTGCCTCTCTGAGTCGTTACCCACGCTCTCACTACCATCTAAGCCTTCTGGCGACCTTGGCAAATGCTTCTTGTGTGATAAAACTTGCTTCTTGGCACAAGAAGGTAGCTCACCCTATTGGACATACCCAATAATATCTTGCTGCACCTTTGCAGTCTGACCATCTGCATGATTTACCCATCTAATGGTGATGCCCATAGGTTGGGTGACTGCTAAAAACACCCACCGAATGAACACCTTTTAGCATTTGGATAAATGCTCCTGCACCAAATTTCTAATTCTAGCTGCAACCTTTTTCCACCCCTAATTTTTTTATATCCGTATAATTTTTTGTTGGACTTAGATGACAACGTATTATCAATACAAGGCAAAAAAATTATAGACTTTTTATTACAGGTCGATTTCATTATACTCTGTACATTTGCATGTTTAATGATGTCACACGTATCACAGGCAGTACCAGCATTATTATCCTCATTAAGCGCTTGTCTAGAAGCTTGGGTCTGGAATGAAGGTAGACCAAAATCCTGTGACACCCTCTCATGCATATTTCCCGAGTTTGAACAATGCGCCTGATTAGAAAAATCAAAATGTCGCATTTGACCTTGATTTTGATTTTGGCCTAATCCTTGAAAACGTGAGTTAATAAAGGTATTTTGATTATTTTCACTACAATTTTGAATACGATTTTGATTTTTACGCCAATTTTTCCAACATTCAGCCATAGAATGACCATAAACTTGATGCTGATCACACCATAGTTGGTTATTTAGGGGTCTACTAGGCCTTAAATTTGCGCGCGGTCGAAATTCCCTATAAACATTCTGATTAATCGATTGCGGAACAATTTCCCGAAAATTTTGACCCGGAAAACGCGATCTTTCAAAATGAAAACGAGGAACTTGTTGATAAGCTGAATTTTGATTCTCAAAATTTCTAGCTTGATTAAACCATGATTTTTGCTCATTTTGATTTATTTTTTGCCCATTTGAATAATTAGCACATTCATGACCCGTCCAATTAACACAATCACTATAATTAGAATTTGGCGTAAATTTTCTTACCTGATACGATTCTTTCTGCAATCATTTATTTTCTTGCTCCAGACGCTGCATGCGATCCATTGACGCAAAATCTTCATTTCTTTGTGGCAGTGTTCTTCAATTTATATGTTGGGCAGCGTTCACTAATATTGGGTTGGGCGATGGTTTCCTGCCTGCTAGCAAAATTTTGGCATTTAAGGCTCGTTCTCTTGCTTCGTCTAAGGATCGTGGCATGCCAAATAAATGCACACATTCTTGAATATCATTGATCAGGCCGTCAACAAAACGATAGGACATATCTGCACTAAGCTCTTGGTCCGACCAATCCGAATTTGCCAAATGACCCAGACTCCAGAGCTCAGTGTAGAAGTGTTCTACTGTCTTGCCTTCATTCTGTCGACGGCTTTTGTTATGCTGTCTAGCTTTATCTGGGCTACTTAAGTCAGTAAAATTTGCAATAAATTGCTGTTTTAATAAGATATAATTATTTTTCACATGTGTTGGTAATGACTGAAAAGTTCTAAGAGCTTGCCCTCCCAAAATGACTTGTAAAGCAGTTAACTTTCAATTAGCGTTCAGCTTATAAACGCTTGCAAGATTATCAAATGTGTTGAAAAAATCCAAAACTGTTTTGCATCTGAAGCAGTAAATTCCTTATATTGTTTTGTTAAAACGCTAACAAATTTATCATAATTTCCTTCCCAACTTTCCTCGGGCCGCATCGGAAGTCATGGTTCCTCAGCCGATCTCTGATCTGGATCCACAAAATGAGAATAACTAACTTCTGGCTGAAAAGTAGCCATTCCTCGAAACTGAGGTCCAGGTTGCTGATGAGCTGCCGATTGGAACCCGTCATCATAGGATACTGCCCTGGGGGAGCTTGCCCGAGCTCACTCTGATAATTTTGGTATGACGCAAAATTATTTGGCATATTTTGAGTAAGTGGAGACTGAGCTAATGTGACAAACTGAGGTGGCTGAAACCTTTCAGAATTTCTACCTGCTTAATTCCGCCTTTGCAGTGAAAAATCGATTCCACTTGAGCTTGGTCTGTCAACCTTATTTACAAACAATTCCCGATTTACCAAATTTTTAACACTCTTCAATTTCCTCTTTTGAGTTTAAAGCTGATCCGCTCTGTAAACCATAAAATTATTCAAAAGGAGTTTTAGGAATAGTCGAAGGCAAAACCCTAATGCTGTCCATATTTGTCAACGTTTCATCCAGCAAGACTTGTGCATCCGGAAAACGCGAATCAATAAAGCAATCAGAAAAATTTTTCTCCGATTTTTTGACACTGCTACTATTCGCGTGAAAAACCGAGTTTGAAGCTTTTTTGCAAAAGTTGACTGCTTTATTTTGACCTCTAGCTTGCTTAATAACGCTGTCTAGGGGAATTACTGGCTCTACCTGGCCCCAGCTTCTTGTCTGATATTGGAACTTGGAGATCTTGGTACAACCTCCAGTTGTAGCCATCAGACGCGACTTATCTGAAGACTCTACAATTTTTCTACTAGATTTTGTCTCAATTCTGACCAACAATAAAATTATCCAAAATATTCACAATTATCCAAAATATTCACTGAGATCTTAACCTCCCGTCCGATTATCTGATAACAAACAAGGCAGGTTGAGCCTTAATTCCCCCAGTCAGAGTAGAGCACATTTAAGTCGCAATGCTATCTATCAAAATAATTATTCAAAAATAATGCAAAGTGCTAAATTGATGATAATTGATAAAATGTCCCACCACCACTAAATGTCTTTGAATGAGAATGACACAAATCAAAGAAACTAAGCTAAAAGCTTTGTTTCAGTTGAAGCAATCAAAAAGTCAGTAATGAGAAATGCTTAATCAGAAATCAAGATATTTCTCGGACTAAATATATACACCAACTAATAATAGCTGAATTACGAACTGCGCGACGGAGAAAAAGAGACGCGACCAACTCCTTTCTCAAAAAAGACGCCAAACTAGACGCGCACATTTTACCTTCTTAACCTGCGCGTTTTGCCAATGGGTTGGTAAAATATTTGAATAGGAAATTAATAATAAAAAGAAAGGAAGAAGACCAATATTAACGTGCTGTAATATTGTTTACTGTGTTGCTCACTAAATCGGAAGGCATATGACGTAACCAGTGTATGATCTAAACTCAATGCTGATCACAAATTACTCACGATCCTCAAACAATGGCTGATGCTTTTAGAGCAGCTTCCAATGATTTTGGAGAACTGTTAACTGAAAAAATTAATGAATAAAAGCAATGGTTGAGCATAGTGAAGCACAATTTTCTGGAGCTAATTTTTCTGCAGCCGACCCATTTAATCCTTTGGGAATTTTACTTGGCCAAAGGCCACCTAAACCGTTTCCTGATGCTTTTGGCAGAGTCATTTCAAGAATGGATTAAAAAATTTGAAAAATATATGCTTCTGCAAGGAGTTTTAAATGCTTATGACAAGTATAAAATTGCATTCTTAGAGTCAAATTTTGCAGGGACCACATTAGCAAAATCAAATAATATCTTGGGACGGTCATGAACCCCCTTATGATGAACTTAATGAATTAGGAGGTGAATTTACGGAAGGTAGAGACAGTGATATCCATCATGGAATGATAGGAATGAGAAATGAAAAATGAGAGGAATGTGGCCTTGGAATTTGCATTGAGGCTTCAAAAATTATCAAAAATCCGCTTACCCTGAATTGGCTTCTGAAAATTAAGATTCAACAATAAAACCAATTTTTGTTAGGGGTATTCTTCCAAAAGTTTATGCGGGACTGAAATATCAAGAATTTGGAACTTTGGAAGAAGCTATAAGAAGGGCGACATTTACTGAAAGTCAGGTTTTCCAGGAGGGAATTCAGGATTTTCTGACCCAACCCGATTTTGAAAGATTACTTAATCTAAGCATTTAACCTTCAGATGCCATAGCCACTGTTAACACTAAGCCATTTACTGTTAGCCGGAAATTTTATCCTGCAAAATGCTCAATTTGTGAGCAAAACAACCATCTTACCTCTGAATGTTGACGGTTGCTGACTCATACAATACCGAGGACCATCTGCTTCCATTACAGTGGCAACCACTTCACAATTGGTTGCCCAACACATGATTGCAAAGGTAAAAATCCATTCAATAACAATAATTCAAATCATCTCTTAAATGTTGCAAAGTTAAACAGAAATAATTATTATAAGAGAGATTCAAATATTATTAAAAATAAGAAAGTCATATGATCAAAATTACTGGAGTTATAGAAATAATCAAAGTAATCAGAATTACACTAATTATTCTAAAAATTGGAATTCAAATATGAATAATACACGCACAAGGGATAGCGAGCAAAGCATCCCATTCCAAGCTCAAAGTCCTCAATTTAGATGTGATTTTTCCCAAGATAACAAACATCTAGAGAATCGTCAAAAAACCGTTTGTTTTGATGAAAATTCTAGGAGAAATAGCAACAACTCAATTTAATCACAAAACTTTGAAGAAAATAATGAAGAAATAAATTCTGATGTTTTGGACATTGAAGATGAACGGCTTTTACCAAGAACAAGCTAAGTGGTTATATAAATGTTATTTCATCCACTCATTCTATAGATGGGGACCACTGTTGCTACTGCCACTATCTGACTACACCGCTGATACCAATCAGTCCATCAATAGCGTTTTGCCCGCCAATCCAATCAGTGAAGATGATCACATTTATTTCGGAAATACAAGTGCCAAAGAAAACAAAGGTGATGTGGATGATTCTGTTACAAAGGCCGCCCATCAATGGACATACAAACAACACTTGGCATATATGGCGCAGTGGCTAGCCAAGCAACCCTCTTATCCTGTCATTTGGTGGGAAGAAATATGCTTCTTTGTCGCCATTGACAGGTTCAGAAAGCAGTGGAGACAGCAGCAACCACACCTGGGCGTGGGGGGTTTGGGGGTATACACCCCCCAGAAACCAAAATACCCCCCCCCAGAAATCAAAATACCCCCCAGAATTCGATTTTTGAAAAGGTTTTTTGTTTTTTTTCGCAATTTTTTGATGCCAGTGGATAGTGCTTGATGAGAAACGTCGAAAAATGGTGATTTTATCGCCATACCACCATTTTTAAGGCCATTTTTTGACCTTCAAAAAAAATCTTGCACCCCCCCCTCCCCCAGAATTTTCTTGCTGCCCACGTATGGCAGCGACCCTCTCCCTGGTCAAATTTCACATGTCCACTTAGAAATGACTTTAACTTTCATATTTATTGCGTTCCATTGATAAAATGCAAACCCCTTGCAGATGAAAAAGGGTCAGGCAGACAGAAAAATTGGAACAGTCACACCAACTGCCGACCGAAGAAACAACAAGTGGCATCTACATGCAAAATGTGTCCATGTCATTGCCCAAAAAGTGGCATCCATATCTCCCCAATTACCAGCAATGACGAGGACCAGCCTTTTGAAGCTTCTAGATATTCAAATCATCAGATAAATCTGCGTTAATGCTACAAACGCTGGACTCAGACTCCAGGTGAGAAATTTTATAATTACATTGTTGTAAGCAATTTCATTTCACAAAGTTGTAATATCATTTTTATTAAATTAATTATAAAATTTTGCCTTATCTTATGTAAAAATCTTGTTAGTTTATTCAAAATTCTTATATTATTCTGTTGCTCTAAGAAGTTCTTTGACAAGCCAGGTCATTTTGGAACATCAAAAATTTTGTTTACAAAAAGATCAAATGCTGAAACAGAGATAATGCAATAAAAATTATATTTCTCACAATTTTTGGATCAAATTGATTCAGCTAGAATAAGTGGATCTCACATTCCAAAATCTTTAGAAGAATGTGCACTAAGAACTTTCACAGAAGTAACATCACCTATTGAAAAAATAATTATCTTCTATCCTCAGAACAATGGAATGGGCGCAGTACACCTATGAAGTGATACACAGAAATTGAAGCAACTGGAAGTGATGATGGAGAAGACAATGTCTTCCTCGACCAAAAAGATGTCAACAAAATTGAAGAAGTTGTTTCTCTGCTATTGAATCCGTTTCTGTGAGTTGCTAATACGACAGCTGTGGCTGGCAATGCTGCTAGTTAAGGCCAAAAAAGTTGCACAATCAGCAGCTGATGACGCAGATGCCGAGGCAGATGTTGATGACAAAGAAAGCGCCATTGAAGTGTGGACTAGACCGGCTCTGGAAAGCCCGGCTAGCCCAGAAGTTTTGGGTAATGATTTTGAGGCTGACATTGATCCAGAATTTTTGACTATTTGTGAAATTGAAGAAGACAAAGAACGCCATTGCTGTCTTGATGAATGGATTGAGAATCGCATTAACGCCAAATTGGCACAGATTTCATAAAATGAATGTAAATAAATGTAGAAAATTAAAAAATCTTAAAAAAATAATAAAAGTAAAATTTTAAATAAAATATACAAAAATCAAAAATTATTATATAAAAATTCCAAAAATATAAAAATCGACACAAAAAACTATAAAACTGGTAAAAATCAAAAAACACTATTTAATTTGGTTTCATATTTGATACTGTTAAAAATTCTGTCTGTGTCCAATGCATTGCGTATTCGACTCTATTATCATTGTCTACGTATATTATATGGTACCGCGCTGTATAAAAATCGCATTAATCGTAACAATTACAGATTTATGATATTTCCTATATTTTTGAATTGTAAAATTTTGTACAGTATGATCATTTTATTTCTCATCTTAGGGGCTAAGGGAGCACCAATTTTCAGATTTGCTGAACTAGTCATAGTGGACATTCATTTAATGTTCCAAAAGTGGTAAAATGTTCATTTTCTTAGCTGAGATCTGCAAACCCCACAAAAAGTAAACGTTTAAATTTTTGTCCAAAGAACTTAACCAAAAACCACTTTTGTGGTGAAATGCACTAAAATAACAAGAACTGTTTGTACTAACACCGGATTTTTCTTCGGAAAGTGGATAGTTTCTGACAAGAAGAAGCTTGAACCAATTTCTTATTATGACTGTAAATTTTCATATGAAAATAAGGAGGTTTAAAGTGAAGATTTGCTTAAAAATCAAGAAGGATTTTGAACCACTAAACGAAATTTAAAATTGCAATTTTCTTATTGCTGCTATACAGTTTGTTCTAGCATGACCAATTTATTAATAGAAGAAGGTCGAGTAGCAAGTTGGGATGGTAGGACTATCATTTTGGATTTGGGGGAGGTATCTTCTTGCCAATCCACCTACGGAAAATGCAAAAATTTAGAAAGTACGTTTATTTGGTATTTTACAGACATTTTTAAGGAAATCTGCCCATTTACTCCTCAAGTAAAATTTCAAGCCTTATTGAGCGACAAATTTGCAGTTGTAGACAAGTTACTAGCTGAGTTTAGGCTAAAAGAAAAATATGATAAATGCACAGAGTTAAGACATTATTATAGCAAGGAACAGGGAATATTGGTGGGATTTGACTCCAATTATGAACTAGGAGCTGTCCCACATCATGAAATAATGACGCCTTCAAAAATAAAAATAGAATTTTGAATAGAATCTATTCATAAATCGAAAATCGTGGATAATGATTTTAAATCAGATCCAGTAAATTTGAAATTAAATTATCTTAAAATTCGACTTTTACAAAGAAGTTTCAAACTTCAGACGAGTTTGGATCGAATTATGCAATAAGTATCAAAGAAATATTGATATTATTTGGCAATTGTTGTATCTTAACCCCACCATAGGAGCCCGAGCTTTCTTCCAGAGGAGCAATATCGTAGCTCTCTTCACAGAGAAGTATTAGCAATTTGGCCCTGTGAACAAGTAAATGTAAGCAAAGTTTGCACTGATCCTAAAATCAATGATACTTGCTTTAAGCACTTACCCATAGAGTATGAAGGCAATATCTGGTTTGGAATCCATTGGAGTAGAGACTTAGTCCATTTTTTGGAAACAGTCAAATGTGATCATAAAAAGGTTGGAATTTACCATTCTGCAAAATTATGGACAACTGAAAATGGTTTAGTACACGTTTCAGAACTTCAACTATAGTTAAATTGGAAAGAAAATCGTACATTTTGTCAATTTAATTCTACTAGCAGTTTTTCTTTACCAACTTGCAGCCGGAGAACCAACTTTTGGATTGTATAGAAATTATCTCTTCAAAACCCAAAAATTAGAGAAAACTTCAAATTGGTTATTAGATTATACAGTATATATGTCTCTTCAGCTAAACGTGATACGCAAAACATTAGAAGGTGCAGGGACCGGAATAAAAACTGCTGCTTTAGGAGCTGAAAATGCGGTTCAGAAACTAATTACTCAAACTCAAAATAATTTGTTGACAAATCTTGGAATATTGTTGAAAGGCCTAATTCAACTGTTAATTAACTTGTTCATTATGTTGTAGAAATTTTTGGCGGACTGAGATATTTAATGTTTCTTTATATTATGCAATAAAGGCAATGGGCCACTTTATATCCTTTCCCTTTACCTATGAAAATACGCTTAAAATTGACAAGTCATCAAGAAACATCGGCCCAACAATTTATATGACTTTTATGTTCAAAGCCACAACAGAAAACAGGAGCAGAAAGCAAAAATTGTCAAAAAGCAAAAATTGTCAAATTGGAGTGTATGCAGAAAATTTGTCAAAATCAATAGGTTGCTCAGATACAGTATGCATTAACCAACAGCATGGGATGCGCACTCCACATATACAAATTATGATAAATGAAGAAGTATTAGCAAATGGGATGGTTGACACAGGAGCTGTTTATTCCATCATTGATTTATAAAATTATTCAAAAAACTATCAAATTTTCAAATGTATAGCACACAAACGCAACAGATTGCCGCAAATGAGTGGAGAGATAAAAGTTTCAAGACAGGGTTTTGTCAGAAAAAAGAATGAAGACATTGAGGAAAATTTAATGGTATATTTTCAAAAAGAGTGTTCAGCAGATTTGAGTTTAGGCACAAATTTTCTTTCAAGATTCAGAAGTATCCAGTTCAATTAGCAAAAATCAACAATAAAATTCAAGGAAATAGCTATACCCGCCTCTGGAATGACCTACCATTAGTGTTGGCAGAGTTAACTCTGAACTCAAGCCAAAATAGGGTATAGAGTTAACCCTATTTTGGGTGGAGTTGATGACATACGTGGAGCAGCAGAGAAATTCTGGGGGGTCCAAGATTTTTTGAAGGTCAAAAAAATGGCCTTAAAAATGGTGATATGGCGATAAAAAACACCATTTTTTGACGTTTCTCATCAAGCACTATCCATTGGCATCAAAAAAATTGCAGAAAAAAACGAAAAAATTTTCAAAAATTGATTTCTGGGGGGAGGTCTTTTGATTTCTGGGGGGGGGTCTTTTGGTTTCTGGGGGGGGGTCAGACCCCCCAAAGATCCCCCACGCCCATGTGTGGTTAGCGACCGTTGGGGTCAGCCCTAACTCTTTGAATTTCCAACCGAGAAGGGGATCAAAAGGGTGAGTAAGTTATTCATTTGTGCAGAATATAACTTACATTTTTATTACTGTTTTTTCAAGTAAATAATTCCCGTCGTCGTCGTCTCCAGTGTTGCCGACTTAGGAGTTTTTCCCTAATTTAGGAGTTTTTCGGGTGCATTGGGGGCACCTCGAAGTCGATTGGGGGTTTTTTGCGCCTATGCTTCACTGTTGTGTAGGGAGTTTTAAAGCAATTTTTAGCCCATTTTGAGGAGGTTTTTTATGACCGAAAAAGGGTTTTTTTGACAAGAGCACTTGGCAACCCTGGTCGTCTCATTGATCGAGCCGATGTGCAGACCTGGCTGGTTGTCTTAATGACTCTTCTCGCGTGGTGCTGTTTACTTTCCTTTTCCTTAATCACTCGTTTTTCCATCCAAGCTTTTTTGATATGCATGCTTTTGCCAATAGATTCTTACACATATATATATATATATATATATATATATATATATATATATATATATATATATATATATATATATATATATATATATATATGTATATATATATATATATATATATATATATATATATATATATGTATATATATATATATATATATATATATATATATATATATATATATATATATATATATATATATATATATATATATATATATATATATATATATATATATGCATATATATTTGCATGTATATGGTTTAAATTCTCTCTGGTGCGTGGGGGGCTTTGGGGGGGGTATACCCCCAGAAACAAATACCCCCCGAAAATCAAAATACCCCCAGAATTCAATTTTTGAAAATTTTTCGTTTTTTTTCGCAATTTTTTGGTGCTCAATGGATAGTGCCCGGTGATAAACGTCAGAAAAATGGGTGTTTCTGCATCGCCATACCACCATTTTATAAGGCCATTTTTGACGCTCCAAAAAATCTGCACCCCAGAATTTTCTTGCTGCCCACGTGTGGTTAGAATCTATCGCCTCTGGAATAACCTACAATCCCCAACAAAACAGAAGTTCAATAATACTTAGACAAAGACAAAGAAATTGCACCAGGTTCTATCCATGTTACATTGGGCAGGGCTTCAAAGAAATATTTGTCAAATGGACGAAGTTGTTTTTGACCCAATACTCGTTTGAGAATGAAGAAATCTACTGCTTGCTTACACAATTTGCACTATTAACAAAAGCAATAAAATACCAATCCAAATCTTAAATCCTGACCCCCTACAAAGTACAACTGCACAAAGGCATTCATTTAGGAAATATTAATATGCTCAGCAACAGCTGTAATAAAAAACAAATGGCTAAAACCAGTAACAAGGGTATTAAAATAACAGTGTCACAAGGAAAAATGGACGAACTAAAAGAAATAGATATTGAAGCCTGGATTGTCCAAAATGCAGACATATTGCCATCATTAAATAACAAAGAAAAGATACAATTAGTAAACCTTCTCCCAAAATATCCAAACCTTTATGCAAAAGATGATATGGACTCAGGAAAAACAGACCTGATGGAACATAAAATAGAAATGGAAGAAAGTGCACCAATACATAAGCATCCTAATTGTACAAGCCCAGCAGAAAAAGAAATCATAATATCAGAAATGCAAGAATTAGAAGATAAAGGGATAATTCGTCCTAGCATTACACCTTGGTCTACTTAAGTAGTTTTGGTACAAAAAAGGATGGAAAGCATAGAATGTGCATTAAATTTTGTGGAATTAATAACATAACAAAGAAAAATGTATATCCATTACCAAGAATCGATGATATCCTAGACTCTTTGACTGTAATGAAATATTTTACTACCCTAGATCAATCCAATGCTTATTATTTAATTCCGATCAAAGAAAAAGACAAAGAAAAGACTGCTTTTAACACCCCAATAGGATTATTTGAATTCAACTTCCCCCATTTGGACTATGTAATGCACCCGCCTCATTTTCTCGCCTAATGGACATAATTCTTTTGGGACTTCAATGGAATATATGCCTTGTCTATTTAGGTGATATTTTAATTATTCGCACAAACTCACAAAAGAAATGCTAAAATGATTAGAAGTACTATTAAAAAGGCTAAATGATGCCAATATGAAACTAAAACTCTCAAAATGCAAATACTCGCACCCCAAAACGTTATATTTGGGGCATATTATATCAGAAAAAAGGGTAGCCCCAGACCCTAAGAAAATCGAAGCAGTGCAAAACATGTCAAGACCTACCACAGTGAAAGAAATTAATTTATTTTTGGGGATAATTTCCTACTATCGGAAATTCATTGAAAATTGTTCAAAAATAGCAGAACCATTAAACAGATTGCTTAGAAAAGGATTCGCATTCACCTGGAGAGAAGAACAAGAAAATGCTTTTCAACATCTAAAACTAAAACTTACTGACGCGCCAATTCTTGCACCTCCAAATTTAGAAATACCATTTATTCTACAAACAGATGCTTGGTACAACGGAATAGGTGCGGTACTTTCACAAATTTAAGAGGACAAACGTGAACATCCAATTGCATATGCAAGCCCAAAGCTTGAAACATGCTGAGAAAAACTATTCAGTTACTGAATTAGAAACTCAAGCAGTTGTGGAATTTATTAAACACTTTTGCCCCTACCTCTACCAACAAGAAGTGACCGTGGAAACAGATCATACAGCCATATAATCTATACTTGAGAAATCTAATCCTTCATTTAGAATAGCACACTGGGGTTTAGCTATCTCAGGTACAAAAATCTCTGTTGTCCCATGTAAAGGAATCACCAATCAAAATTCTGACTCTCTCTCACGCCTACCAAATCAAAAAGAATTAAATTTCTTTGATATTGATGAAAACAAACTTGAAATACAAATAGATGCAGGAAATAATACTGAAAAAGAATTGAGCGAGATTAACACAATTGGAATTGAAAAATGTAATGATGAGAAATCGAACAAAGAAATAAAAAATGATATTGAAAATCTGCAAAAATCCGATGAAAATCTTGAAAATTATTTTGAAAGTCAAAATATCGACAAAGACTATGCATTTGAGAATGGGATCCTCTATAAAATAGACAATAAAATAAAACAAATATTTGTGCCAAGAATATTACAAGATTTAATAATTTGAGCATGCCATGATGATCAGCTGGCTAGACACCAAGGGGCAAGAAAAACACTAAAACTAATTGCTGAATATGCTAAGTTTGGAAAACATGACAACTAACATACATTGTCAATTGTACATGTTTTGCAAAAATTTGAGTCAGCAGCCTAAAAGTGGCGGCAGATATTCAATCAATGTCATCAACAGGCTCACTCAAACGCTTAGCAGTAGACTGTGTTGGACCATTAAAATCTAGCACAAAATGGAAACAAATGACATCATCATTCTTAATAGATTATTTCACTAAATTCATAGAAGCTTTTGCTACCAAGAATATAACCGCAGAAACTATAGCCAAACTTTTCATTACCAAAATTGTGTGTAGACATGGAGCTCCCCAAATTCTCCAGTCTGATTGAGGTCGTGATTTCACAGCCAAAATGATGTGCAACATCATAAAATTATGTAAAACCCAACAAGTATACACAACAGCCTATCACCCCATGGCTATTGGGGAGGTAGATCAGGGCAAACCAAAGTTTGATCACTCGAATATGTATGTACTTGGGAGGTCAAGAAGGAGATTGGGATGAACATCTCCCCTATGCAGTATTTACTGCTAACATTTATGATAACAAAACTACAGGATTCAGTCCTTTTTTCCTAATGTATGGACAAAACCCCAAGACTCCCTATTGACGCCGCTTTACACTATCAACATCCTTTTTTGGGATCTGGAATTGTATAGAGAAGCAGTGAAAACCACTTTACACAAGCTCTAACAATTAATCAGAAACAAATGGAATCTGCCGAGGGAGTCTACCAACAAAAACAAAATGAAAAATCACAAAATGTAAACTACAAAATTGGCGACTTTATACTTCTAGAAAATGAAACTGTAAAATGAGGAATACCTAAAAAGTTTCTACCGATTTACAAAGGGCCATACAAAATTACTAAAGTTCAATACCCCAACATACAAATCAACAGAGGCAATGGAAAACTTCGAACTATTCATGTAAATTGCACAAAACGTTTCCACCCACGTATTGAAATAGGAAGAAAAAACACAACAGAATTAAAAATACAAAAATCTAATGGAGAAAAATTGCCAGAAGGACCAGAAGTTTCACCAAGTAAAGCAAAGAATAAAGACAACTGACGAGTTTACTGAATTACAAAAATCAAGATCACCAACCCATACATATTTTCTAAGAAGCCGTCAGGACCAAGATTCAGGCGGGGACCATAGGTGGGCAGCACCAAAATCATAAGGGAGGTGAAAAAATTCTAAAGGTCAAAAAATTGTCTTAAAAGTGGTTCTTTGGCGAAAAAACACCATTTTTCAACGTTTCTCATTGAGTACTATCCAATGGCATCAAAAAATTGCTAAAAAAGCAAATGAAAATTTTTCTGGGGGAAGGGGTATTTTGATTTGGGGGGGATGTTTCAACTTCTGGAGGGGTGCATACCCCTAAAACCCCCGTCCCCTCCCACCCCCAGCACGTCCATATGTGGCAGGGATGCCTGAAACTAAAGGGGGAACTGTCATTTGTTGAACCACCCGAGCTAATCCTCAATTAGCTGCACAATTCCAAATCTATGATTTGCCAGCATTTTTTGTTACCTCGCCATTTGTCAAAGTGTATTTTACAAATATTATTTGTCCAAATTGTTCATTATTTAGCCGGAATCAAGATTCTTGTAAGTATAATTTATTTCTATGAAATAAGAAAAATCAAAATTGTCTTTTAACACTTCATTCATTAAGTACGGCAGGTGGGTCAATTTGAAATCTACCCACACAATCATCACGGTTGACACATAAAAGCAAATATAGACTTAATACACTGAGTGAGACAAAAAGCGGGTGTAATATCTAAATGTGTCACGCCCGGTAGTGGGCTATATATAATAATCTTAATATTATAATATACTTTTTTAATATCATGTTACTCCACGTGTCTATTTGCACGTCTGTCCAGCCCTTTATATTAATAGGTACAATACATTCGGATCAATATACACTTAACCCACTTACAGGCTGACCATTGTCTGTTGTATAGTCACCAGCTTGGACTGAGCTGTCTTGCGGATTGTGCAGCTGTATATTATTGTGCACACATGCATTAATAAAACCGGTGCTATTGGACAAACCCAATAGCATTTATCAGCGCTGACTCCTCACTTAGCAGTTTTACGTGCAGGGCTTGGACTGGTTCCTTCAGATTTTATGTCTCTCCAATACATGCGTTGAATTCCTGCTGTTCTAATGTGCGCATCAGGTGTTAATAGATTACTGTACTAGCTTATGGTGTTTTTACGTCACAGTTGTTTGGGCTATCAAACATTATAGACATTATTTGTATGGAAAGAAATTCATAGTCAAAACTGATCATCAAGTGTTAATTTGGCTTGGGAATTATAAAGACTCATTAAGTCAATTACGCCATCAGGGTCTCAAATTAAAGCAATACAAATATGAAATTGATTATATTGATGTTATTGATTAAATATTAACTGAGACAAAAACCAGTTGTTAATATTGCAAATTTAGAATCTGAAGCATCCAAATCTGAAGATGACAAATTACCTCCTGATTGACATGCAAATAATGTGTTAATTTTACCAAAAAAAATCGGATAACTGTCAGCTTATTTTCATGAACAAATTCAAATAAGTGATGAGGAAAAAGCATAAAATTTGCAAGTCTTTGAATGACCTTACGACATGTTAATATTGTGACAAATTTTTCTGCCTTAATGACATAATTTTCCATTATTTTCAACCAAAGTGCTTGCCTAACGTAATTCACCAAATCATTGTTCCTAAATTCTTGCATTGCTTCATCTTAACCAAATTCCATGACTCAATTTTTGGAGCTCATTTCTCTTCACAGCATATTTTTCCCGCAATTCAAATGCATTATTGGTCGCTACAAATGAAGAATAATGTGATTGAGTGGTGTAAGAATTGTGATGTATGCTTGCAACGTAATGTTGCAATCACACCTGAGCATGGGGGGTTTGGGGAATGCAGCCCCCTGAAAAACAAAATACCCCCTCCCCAGAAATCAAAGTACCCCTTCAGAATTCAATTTCAAAAAGTTTTTTGTTTTTTTGAAATTTTTTGATGCCAATGGACTGAGCTCAATGAGAAATGTCAAAAAATGGTGTTTTTCGCCATACCACTATTTTCAAGGCCATATTTTGACCTTCAAAATTTCTTGCAGCCCCAGCATTCTCTTGCAGCCCCAGCATTCTCTTGCAGCCCCAGCATTCTCTTGCTGCCCATGCATAGTTGCAATATACTCTGCATTTGTGCCAATGCAGCCGATTGAAGTTTCCACACTGTTTGAGCTTATTGCACGTGATTGTTTGCATATGCCACAATCAACTTCCGGAAATAATCAAATCATTGTTTTCATGGACTATTTTACTAAGTGCGTGGGAGGTTTTGCTCTCTCCAAAATGAAAGCTTAGACAATTCCTAACCTTTGATTATGCAAAATCATTCTGCACCATGGCATTCCTAAACAATTTCTAGCCAATCAGGGTTTGAAATTATCAGCATTAATTTTGGAAGTATTTAAATTGCTCAATGTTCAAAATATTTTTATGACGCTGTATAATTCCCAGTCTGAAAGTCTTGTTTTGAATATTATAATTGTACTTTGATTGATAGACTTTCAAAATTAAATGCATGAAATGAGTATGATTAGGAACACTTTTTGCCTTTTGCTTTATTCATGTATCATGTTACGCTCTAAGCATCTATGAACATTTTGCCTTTCAAAATGCTGTATGGTCATGAGCCTGCATTTCTGCTTAATATCCTACTTTTGAACAATAAATCTGAAATTACCTGCATTTCTGCTTAATATCCTACTTTTGTACAATAAATCTGAATCTACCTAATATCCTAGAAAAATATATTGCAGACTTAAAGCTTAACTTAGAAGACTTAGACAAAATTGCCACAAAGACACAGAATAGGCGCAAACTCAACAGAAAAAGCAGTATAATAAAATTGTCACCAAAAAATTTTGCAGTACCTGATATTGTTTATCTCAATAATAAAGCTGTAATTCAATCATAAATCAGTAAATTATGCCTAAACATGTAGATCCTTATAGGATTGTTGCGCTGCCAATGCCCAAAAGTGCGCAAATAATTTACATGCATAATCTGCTAATTATGCATCTGGTTCACCTAGATAGACTTTTGCCAGAGCCAAAATTGCCATATTCTGATTTGATCACCAAAAAGCATGTACCTGATGATTTTGTTTTGGTGAAATCACTGCACCACCCAGTTGATCCCACAGTGCTTATTAATTTTTTGGACTTATTTGAATGGGAAAGGAAACTACAGGATTGCGCGCCACTTTGTTTATTAATGGATCTAAAACTGTATATGCTGTGCCTTTATCTGACATTTTGCCTTTTGCAGATCTATAGTTGGGGAAAATCCCCCAGGTCAAGCAGATCTTGTGGACTTGTCCTGTCAACAATTTCAGTACCAAAGACAAGACCCCATCAACATCAACCAATTCCAATTAGCTTTGGAGGAAGCAGCTGCAGTATAGCAGTTCCGCTTTCTAGATACAATGCCTTAAAATGACAATGCCCGTTAAAATAGATATGGTAGTTTTTCCGCCAGATTTCAATCTCATAATTGTTTGCATGTGCCAAACCATTATCATTGCATTGGCGCAGAGCCAAAGTGGCAGGGAGATAATCTTTGATGTGCACCATTGGGAAAGCTGTATGTTATTATCAGACAAGTTGGACTTACAACAATAGTTACTATACCTAGGCATGGGGGTTTAGGGGTATGCACCTCCAGAGAAACCAATCTACCTCCTCCCCTACAAAAATAAAAATACCCCCCAAAATTCAATTTTTAAAAATTTTTGTTTTCCCCACAAGTTTTTGATGCCAATGGATTGTGCTCAATGAAAAACATTGAAAAATGGTCTTTTTCACCATACCACTATTTTTAAGGCTATTTTTTGACCTCTGAAAAATCTTGCAGCCCATAAGAATTTTGGTGCTGCCCAGGTGTGATGGTTACCACCATGTGTGAGCAGCAAGAAAATCCTAGGGGGTAGGGGTGCAATATTTTTGGAGGTCAAAATATGGCCTTAAAAACGATGGTATGGCAATAAAAACACCATTTTTTGACGTTTTCTCATCAAGCACTATCCATTGGCATCAAAAATTGCTAAAAAACGGAAAAAATTATCAAAAATTGAATTCCAGGGGAATTGCAAAATATTACAAGAAGTGCACTAATTTAGAGCACTTTTAAGACTTTTACTTAAATGAAAGGAGTACAATTATAAAATAACTGATCAAATTCAATGATAATGATCCATTTTTTTGCCAAACTCAATGAAACCGACTTTGGTCGGGATGTTAGAAACCAAGTATTGAAGCTATCATAATTCAACCATTGTGATAATTTCTGTGCCAACACATCAGTTGGCATTGGATGAGAAACAAGCAAATACCATAAGTAATTGTCTAAAAATTTGATCTCCGAATGATAAAGTTCTGGATACATACGCGAGCAAATTTTTTGAATCGCCTGTTGTTTGAATTGTTTGAAAAAACATTGTTGTATAAAACAATTTTGTAGCATCAATCTCATACTCATCTGCATTGTAACATGATTGCAATTGCTGTAAAAATATATGTAAATGAATTTGGGTCTCATGCATGGCGTCCGAATAATGCTGCATTAATACCTGCAAAAGTAAAGAGTTTATCACTCAAAAGTGCCATTAAAATTTTTAATATCTCTAAATGTAATAGAAGTCATAAAAAACTGAAAATTGACTCCTAAAAACCCTTTATCAATGCATAATTTGTGAGAAGGCATGTTCTAGTCAACTTTTAAAAATCCTACTTTTCTTTTACCTTATTTGTCTTTCTTTGAGGAAAGTTTTAGTTTCTCCAAAAAAATTCGAAATAAAAATTAAACAGGAAAAACAACATGCTAAATTATAGTTAAAAGAAGTTACTAAACCCCTTCCCTGACTTAAAACCATCTGTATAAAATAACGGTCTGGTTAAAAAGTAAATAACAGTTATTCATTTAGCGAACATTATCAAGTAAAACAGAAATTCTGGGGCAGGTGATAGCTAATAAATCAAAGTATATCCTTAGTATTGCCAAAATAAGTGTAATTTTGATTACTGTAATTCAGTATTTGGCAAACCAAATGCCCTCTAGGTCATATCTGTTTGATTACTGTAGGTATAGCATGCAGCAATTCATGCGTTCTTGCAATTTTTTCTAGTCTCACTATTGCTCGCTTCATATACCCCAATGCTTGGTGCATTCTACCTACTCAAAATTTATTAGTTTATTGTACAACATTGGAATTTGTCCAAAATTTTATCAGGCTCAGTTGATAATCGTACAAATTAATGTTTTAGGGCGCACAGCAAGATAATTAGCAAAACAAAGACCCTCAGGATACATTATTTGGAGTATCATGGGCGTTCTTTGCAGGTTGGGATGGTCAAACAGATTTATCATACAGTTTATTTATTATATTGTTGAGAAGTTTTGGAATTTATCCGGAATTTTATCAGGCTCAGTTGATAATCGTGATTTAATGTTTTAGGGCGTGCAACAAGCTACAGATGTAATAAATCAAACTGGGTATTGTAAAAGTTTGCGTTAGTTAATATTGCAGTTATTCAAAAATTAGTGAAACAAAGGCCCTCAGGATACATTATTTAGAGAACTACATATGGGCATTCTTTGCAAAAAGGGATGGCCAAACACGTTTATCACACAGGTAGTAGTGATATGTGGCACCCTGGGCTGCCACCCATGCACTCTTGCACTTAAGTACATAAGTATAGGTATGTATTCAAATTGCGCACTAGGTGATGATGTACAATTCAGAGGGCCCTTGACCCACGTAAAAGATGGCAAATAGGAGGTTAGGCGCATGGTCAATATAGTCATATAATGGTCAAAAAAAGTAAATACATTGAAAATAAAGTTTAGTAGAGCATAAGGGCCCCTACCTACCTGTTAGATTGCCAATAGAGAGTAGTGAGTAAAGAGAGAGAGTTGTCAGGTGCGATAAGAACTAGGGTAGGACAGGTCATCTAATGGACAAGAAAAATAAAAATAGTGTAAAGTAAATAACAAAACAAAATTGCCAAATTTTGAATATAATAATAGAATTAAATTTTTATTACCTTTTTGGTCAATTGCCTTCAACAGACCTTTAGAGTTTGGTTACTGACAATGTATAGTCATCATTAAGTAAAAAGATAATGTAAAATTATTAGAATATATTTTTTTATAAATAGATAATTAAAAAAAATTGCTGAGCTTTAGACCCTACTCCATACTCACACGAGGTAAGGGAACTACACTGCTGCAACAAAGCAGCCCAGGAAGACATAGTCTTACCTGAGAATTGTTCCATTGTCTTGAATCTATTGATCTTCAAATCTTAACCAATGTTGTTGATGAATAAAAATTGGTTAATTATATGTTGCAAAGAAATAAGTATATAAAAACATGTTGCATCGTAATGCGTTCCCAAATTTCTATGAGATTATACCTGAAGCACTTGTAATGTTCAAACAAACAAAGCTTCAGGATAAATCTCATAAAAACTTTGTTGAATGGCAATATAAACTATTATGAGCAAATTTGAATGAATAAAGAATAAATGGATTAACGTTTGCTAACCTGGAATGTATATGGAAAACAACACTGACCATAAATAGGGATTTTCAGCAAAAATGGATGAAACATTTAATGAGCATGAGTTTATGAATAATCGGTTTTAAGGGCGAGTATGAATGATGATGCTTGATGATAAGGATGGAATTCTGGCGATTAAGGAATAAGGCTAATTTGACTGAACAAAGCTGCACACATAAAACAGTTAAATAAAAAGTGTGGATAAATTGAATATGCAATGAACGCCTCATAATTCATAAAATTATTTTTTGTTTAAAATCTGTATAATTACATATACTAACTTATCGTATGTATGTAATTAAATTAATTATAAATATAACTTACCATAATTGTATGTCGCTGTCGAGCTTCATACCGCCACTGCCGCCGACAATGAATAAGTCCCAAATTCATTCAGGTATATTTTTACAACAATTGTGATCATGTTACATATTTGATGAATGTGCAAAAATGCTACGAAATTGTTTTATACAACAATGTTTTTCAACAATTCAAACCAGAAGCTATTTGAGGAATTTCACACACACACAAATTGTAGACTTTATTATTTTGAAAATATTTGTTCTACGATTGTCTATGAAAAATGTTTGTAACTCATAAAATGCAGGTTGACATTATAGCATTATCCTCATTAGACTGTTGTAATGAATAAACTTTAAAATGGACTCTTATCAATAAATCTTGGCAAATGAAGTTTCGCAACTTGTACTCTTGGATCTCGATCAAACGCAGATCATTAGGTTTGTCAATTATATTCAATCAACTCATAATCAGTTTAGTATAATGCACAAATAATAACAAAATTATTCTTGTAATATTTTTTGAAAATTATGACCAACTGCAAAATATTACAAATAGTGCGCTAATTTAGAGCATTTTTAACACCTTTACTTAAATGAAAGGACTACAGTTATAAATCTAATTCAATAATGATGATCCATTTTAATTGCTACATGCAATGAAACCAAATTTGGTCGGGATGTAAGAAACCAAGTATTGAAACTATCATTATTCAACCGTTGTGATAATTTCTGTGCCAACACATCAGTTGGCATTGGATGAGAAACGAGCAAATACCATAAGTTATTGTCCAAAAATTTGATCTCAGAATGATAATGTTCTGGAATAATATGCAAGCAAATTTCTTGAATTGCCTCTCATTTGAATTGTTAAAAAGAACATTGTATAAAACAATTTTGTAGTTTCATAGCATCCATCTCATACTCGTCTAAATTGTAACATGATTGCAATTGCTGTAAAAATATATTTAAATGAATTTGGGTCTCATACATGGTGTCCGAATAATGCGGTTTAATTACATGAAAAAGTAAAGAGTTTATTGCTCAAAAATGCGCATTAAAACTATTAATATCTCTTAATTTGACAGAAGCCATAAAAACTGAAAATTTACCCCCAAAAACCCTTTGTCAATGCATAATTTGTGAGAAGTCATGTTCTAATTAACTTTTAAAAATCTTACTTTTCTTTTACCCTATTTGTCAATTCTTCAAGGAAAGTTCAAGTTTCTCCAAAAAAATTCAAAATAAAAAATTAAACAGGAAAAACAACTTGCTGAGTTATACAGTCAAGACCACAAGTAACGTCACTCAAGCGCAGGCACAACAGGCAACAGGCGCCTGTGACCTGCGTGTGAATCGGCCAAAATTTATACTGGTAAACACACACATTGAAAGAAAATTGCCTGTGTGATGCCTGTCACTCTAACTGCCAGGCGCCTGTAGGACATGTGCTTGAGCGAAGTTACTTGTGGTCTTGACTGTAGTTATAAGAAGTTACTAAACCCCTCCCTAACTTAAAACCATACGGATAAAACAACGGTCTGGTTAAAGAGTAGATATAAGTTATTCATTTAGCAAACATAATCAAATAAAACAGAAATTCTGGGGAACGCGATAGCTAATAAATCAAAGTATATCCTTAATATCGCCAAAATAAGTGTAATTTAGATTACTGTAATTCAGTATTTGGCAAAGCAAACGCCCTCTAGGTCATATTTGCTTGATTACTGTAGGTACAGCATGCAGCAATTATGCGTTCTAGTTTCTATTTTGATGTAGTATCTATGTATGTATGCACCTACTCAAAATTTATTAGTTTATTGTACAACATTGGAAGTTATCCAAAATTTTATCAAGCTCATTTAATAATTGTACAAATTAATGTTTCAGGGCGTACAGCAAGATAATAAGCAAAACAAATACCCTCAGGGTACATTATTTGGAGTATCATGGGCGTTCTTTGCAGGAAGGGAAGGTCGAACACATTTATCAAACAGTTTAATTATTATATTGTTGAGAGGTTTTGGAATTTATCCAAAATTTTATCAGGCTCAGTTGATAATCATAAATTATTGTTTTAGGGCGAGGGGCAAGCTACAGATGTAATTAGTCAAACTGGGTATTGTAAAAGTTTGCCCTAGTTTATATTACAGTTATTCAAAAATTAGCAAAACAAAGGCCCTCAGGGCAGGATATTTAGAGAACTACATATGGGCTTTCTTTGCAAGAAGGGACAGCCAAGCACGTTTATCACACACTTTATTTATTATTTTGTTTAGAAGTTTTGGAATTTATCCAAAATTTTCTGAAACTTGGTTGACAAGCCGGAATTATTGTCATAAAAACTGCATTTCATATAATTTAATTGGTTAGATATGGGCAATGACTCAAAGCTGGATTATCATAGAACTTGCAAAGTTGTGCATAAAATCCTGCATATACATACATACCTATCAAGTTCATACTACCTATGACATACAAACAAAATAACGCCTCTGTCCCTAATCCAGGGCAAAAATTTAATTAAACACAAAATAAGCTACACTTATGCATGTTTAATAAAAGCAGACATTCAATTGTCATATTTGAGTAACAAGAAAATCTAAATAATAATATATGCTTGAATATCAAGTAGAGACTAATAACTATCACATAAGGCACAATTATTAAGCATTAAAATATTTGATTGAAACAAAAAAAATTTAGGCATTTAAACACCCTTGCTTGACATTGATGCTAGATTAAAATCAGCATCATCTTCGACTTTCATAAACTTTTTTATCATAGATTCGCAAACAAGTTTGTAATAATCTTCTTCTGTGTTTGCTATTTGAGATATTTCTTTGGAAATTTTCTTTATTTCTTCATCTGATGATACACATTACAACTTAGAATTATAATAATGGCATAATTTTACTATAAAATGCACAAATTTAGTCTAAAGTAATAAGTGACGCCAGTGCAGGTATAAATTGTTCTATTTATTTAATTATTGTCATTTTTACCAATTTTGATTTGTAGATGAGTTCTCCCATAATATTTACACAATTCATGTAATAAAATGGGCTTGTCCAAATTTGACTGTGACAGTTGTGAGCCAATTAAAGCCCCAGGGTTTGTTCATGACATAATGCTATTCACTGCATGATCAAAAATTGAAGGTAATTGTCGATCAAAATTATCCTATTCATTTGTATTCAAAAACCAAAATTTGTACTCGGCTCGGCACCCTCAGTATTAAAACGTTTGATACATTGAGCTACAGGATCGCTCAATTCGTAATACCATTGTGATTTAAAATTATCATCTTCATCATCATCTTCAATGTCTGACTCTTCTAAATTTGCATCACCTTTGCTGACCTGCTAGCGGTCAGATGCTACCCAATACCCATTCATTGATTGTAATTAAACTGGAAGTTTTTAAAGAGCCCAAACTTTCTACATTAGATACGTCTTCTAATATTACTGTATTGTTTTGAGGCACAAATACTAATTCAAGTAATGATGAATCAGTTGATTCTCCCAAAATACTTGAATAATCCAAAGATAACTCATAATCACTATTACTAATTTTAAAATATTGCACCAAACAAAATTTGTATCTAAAACTTTGATATAAAACAAAAATTGAACATTGACATTATATTTTTAAAATTATAACTAGTTTTTACAGTCAAATTGATAATCACATAAAATCTAGTTTTATATTTGTATCAACATAATCTAAGCTAATGATGTTAAGTTGCAACATATAAAACGAGTATTCACTTTAGAATCTTTTGTGAATCATACTTTGACTCGATTGTACGTCCTGTTTTGAAGCTTATTATAATTCGTTACAATATAATTAAAATGGAGGACAATTTGATGTATAAAAGGAGCGAATTTAACATGGGAGAAAATGTTCACTTTTTAGTTTCGAAATTTTATGGATACCCCAGTAATGGTTTTACGGTGTACAAAAATTTTGGAAACACTAACAAAATTTATCTGGCAAAGGTCGGAATTAATTTGAACAGACAGCAATACAAAAAGTTGTGCGGCGCCATAAATGAGATCACTATAGCTCTAAACTCAAAAGTCAGCTTGGAAATTGAGTTAGGCACCACAGTTTTGATATCAGTTCTGATGATGGATAACAATCAAATGATGATACATGTGGAAAACACTCTCAAACATCAAGAAATTATTCTGACCTCAGAACAGTTCGAATTGTAGAAAATTGAACAAAACAATATCCAAATGGCTATGAATTGTGTGAAGGTAAAAATTACCTTTTTATTTTTATAACCACAATATTTCTTTTATCTAGTTAGTTATTGCATAGCTATTATTTATATTTATCATTTAGCTCTTAATTTTTCTAATTATTTCTTATAATTATTATTTTCTATCATTAATTATCATTTTAATCCTATATTTTCTAATTACTTTAACGATTAACGTACACAATTGTCTTCAGCATAAATAAAAATCCTACCTACTATCAAATATTTTCAGGATAATACTGTATTAAAATAAATTATTTTGCATACATATTTACTCTATCAAATTGACATTTAGACAAATGTTTCAAACAGAACAATACAAAAGGGTTAAAAAGAAAATGGCGCCCAAAGCAAGAAGATCCAACCAAAGCCAAAAGACAAGAAGGTACCTTTTTAATTTATTATATATTTTTTCAGAATTAGGCCCACAATTTTTCACAATATTCTGATTTAGGTGTGTAGATAAAAATAAGTAATTCAATATAAACTATTAGCCATGAAGAATAAAAGTTGCTGGATAAAAAAATTGCTTAAATATCTCCAAATTTTAAAAACATCCAACAAAGTATGTATAAAAAAACTTGAAAACCGAAGCAAATAATCAGGATCCCTCATCTACAAATGAAAATGGGCAATAATGAAAATAATTAAATAAATAGAACATTTTATACCTGCACTGGCGTCACTTATTACTTTAGACTAAATTCGTGCATTTTATAGTAAAATTATACCATTATTATAATTATAAGTTGAAATGTGTATCATCAAACGAAGAAATAAAGAAAATTTTCAAAGAAATATCTCAAATAGCGCACATGGAAGAAGATCATTACAAACTGGTTTGCGAATCTATAATAAAAAAGGTTAAGAAAGTTGATGATGATGCTGATTTGAATCTAGCATCAACGTCGAGCAATTGTGTTTAAATGCCTAAAACTTTTTTGTTTGAATCAAATATTTTAATGCCCAATAATTGTGCCTTATGCCATAGTTATTAGTTATTGCTCAATATTCAGGCATATATTATTATTTAGATTTCCCTAATACTCAAATATGACAACTTAATGTCTGCTTTTATCAATTATGCATAAGCGTAGCTTATTTTGTGTTTAATTAGATTTTTCCGCTGGATTAGGGCCAGAGGCGTTATTTTGTTTGTATGTCATAAGTAGTATGAACTTAATAGGTATGTATTTATCTGTAGGATTTTATGTATGATTTCGCAAATTCTATGATAATCCAGCTTTGAGTCATTGCCCGTATCAAAACAATTAAATTCTATGACATACAGTTTTTATGATGATAATTCTGGCTTGTAAACCAAGTTTGATAAAATTTTGGATAAATTCCAAAGCTTCTCAACAAAATAATAAATAAACTGTGTGATAAATGTGTTTGGCCGTCCCTTCTTGCAAAGAACGCCCATATGTAGTTCTCTAAATAATGTATCCTGAGGGCCTTTGTTTCGCTAATTTTTGAATAACTGTAATATAAAGTAGCAAAAACTTTTACAATACCCAGTTCGATTTATTGCATCTGTAGCTTGCCTCATGCCCTAAAACAATAATTTACGATTATCAACTGAGCCTGATAAAATTTTGGGTGAATTCCAAACCTCTCAACAATATGATAAATAAACTGTGTGATAAATGTGTTTGACCCTCCCTTCCTGCAAAGAACGGCCATAATGCTCCAAATGACGTATCCTTAGGGTCTTTGTTTGGCTTATTATCTTGCTGTACGCCCTTAAACATTAATTTGTATGATTATCAACTGAGCCTGATAAAATTTCGGATGAATTCCAATGTTGCACAATACACTAATAAATTTTGAGTAGGTACATATGTACATAGATACTACATCAAAATAGAAACTAGAACGCATAATCGCTGCATGCTATACCTACAGTTATCAAACAAATACAACCTAGAGGGCGTTTGCTTTGCCAAATACTGCATTACAGTAATCTAAATTACACTTATTTTAGCAATACTAAGGATATACTTTGATTTATTAGCTATCGCCTGCTCCAGAATTTCTGTTTTATTTGATAATGTTCGCTAAATGAATAACTTTTATTTACTCTTTAACCAGATGGTTATTTTATATGGATGCTTTTAAGTTAGGTAGGGCTTCAGTAACTTCTTATAACTATAATTTAGCATGTTGTTTTTCCTGTTTAATTTTTATTTCGAATTTTTTTTGGAGAAATTAAAACTTTCCTTGAAAAAAGACAAATAGGGTAAAACAAAAGTAAGATTTTTAAAACTTAACTAGACCGTGACTTCTCACAAATTATGCATTGACAAACGGGTTTTGATGGTAAATTTTCAGTTTTTTTATGTCTTTTGTTATATTTTGGGGATATTAATAATTTTGATGCACATTTTTAGTGATAAACTCTTTACTTTTGCAGGTAATAACGCCGCATTATTTGGACGCCATGTATGCATAGGTGGGCAGCACCGAAATTCTGGGGGGGGGGTGAAAAAATTTTCAAAGGTCAAAAAATGGTCTTAAAAGTGGTTGTATGGCAACAAAAACACCATTTTTTGACGTTTCTCATCAAGCACTATCCAATGGCATCAAAAAATTGCTAAAAAAGCAAAAAAAAATTTTCTGGGGGGGGGTATTTTGATTTCTGGGGGGGTATTTCAACTTCTGGGGGGCTGCATACCCCCCAAACCCCCCACGCCCATGTGTGCATGTATGAGACCCGAATTCATTTAAATATATTTTTACAGCAATTTCAATCATGTTGCAATTCAGACAAGTATGAGATGGATGCTACAAAATGGTTTTATACAATGTTTTTTCAACAATTCAAACCAGAGGCAATTCAAGAAAAAGTACTCGCATATGATTCTAGAAGTTTATCATTCTGAGATCGAATTTTTCGACTATTACTTATGGTATTTGCTCTTGCTCGTCTCTCATCCAATGCCGACTGACTTGTTGGCACATAAATTATCACACTGGTTGAATAATGATAGTTTCACTACTTGGTTTATTACATCCCAACCAAAGTCGGTTTCATTGGATTAGCCATTAAAATGGATCATTATTATTGAATTCGATCAATTATTTTTAATTGAAGTCCATTCATTTAAGTAAAGGTGTTAAAAATGCTCTAAATTAGTGCACAATTTGTAATATTTTGCAGTTAGTTATAATATTCAAGAAATATTACAAGAATAATTTGTTTATTATATGTGCATTATAATAAACTGATTATGAGTTGATTGATCCTAATTGAAAAATCTAATGAAACGCATTTGATTGTGATCTAAGAAAGCAAGTTGCAAAACTCCATTCGCCAAGACTGATTGATAAGAGTCCAATTTGAAGTTTATTTATGGTAAAGTCATTTTCCACAATTCATGAGTGGAAGCTTTCTTTGACACTTCTATGTCATATGTTGGATCACTATTCCTCATCACCTCAACTCAACCTCTTAATATATTCACAAAGCTCGATAAGTTTTTGAGCACAGTCTGTTGAGAGATAGCTTCCATGTCTTAAAGTAAAACAGGTGCTTTTAATGATTTTTTTACTGGTATGTTTTCCTGACTCCATTATAAACTGAGTTCATAAAACACTAATTATAAATAAAAATCAAAAATATCCCTAAAAAGAATAACAAACCTATTTATAGATAAGTAAGTTGATTAAAATATTCTTTTTTTAGATTATCACCACTCTTTAATATTCAATTTTAGGCGCTTTTGAAATTTTATCGATGAAACAATTGTAATAAGTAGTTTAAACACGTGCGGAAAGATAATAATTGTTATAACAACTAAAGTAACAGCTGTTATTTATTATGCATATCACTGCCTTCATCAATTAGTCTTCAAAAAAATCAAAATTGAAATCAAATACATAATTAATATTAGTTTCAGTGATGCAAAAAAAATTTTTTTATAAATTTTGATGAATTATTAATTCTTTCTTTTTCAATACAGAAATCGAAAAATCACTTATACCAGCTGGACAATTCTCATCAATATTAGCTTTATTAAAATTGGGTATAGTACTGGAACTAATTCTGCTGGTTGTACACATTATTGTAAACTTAGTTTCTCCACAAAAATATGAGTTAGTGCTTTGCCAAAATCAGTTTTACACATATATTCAGATTTTGCTCTTGTTAGACAATTATAACAACCATTAAATTTCAGCATTGAACTTGACATATATTTTTCTAAAATTTTGTGACTAGATGGAATATCTTTAGATCTAATTGCAACTCCAAAGCAGTTAAATGGTGAAATTTGACTGCTACTGATTCATTATATGCTACATCTGACTCCATGCATATTTAAAGGCAAAAGAAATTTTGTTATATCAATCCAGGCATTATTGTAAGTTTCTTTTTATTGTTTCTTCTTCATATTTATTCTAACAGATATTTCTACTTTATATTCCCAAGTTGGACATGAAAAGATCTCAAGGATATTATTAGAAGTTGGCTTTCCGAAAAATTCTATAGAAAAGACAAGCTGGAGAACAATGAAAACAGCTGCATGCTGCACATCTGCAAGATTTTGTACAATAAGTAAATCCAGGATCCTTATAGGTTCGTCTGAAAACTTGTCTATTTCTGTGTCTACTGTCGTTTTTATGCATTTATCACCATAACATGAGCCTCTCCAATCACAAAATTTTGCTGATTCAACATGTATTTCAAATGATCTCAAAAAATAATCACTATTTTTCTCACAAATTAAATCAATAATTTCTACTTCTATTGTGAGATTACTAATAGCATTCCCATTTTTATATATCTTTGTTTCTTCCTCCAAATCACTTCCGTCCAGCAACCTCTGCAATGTATCCAACTGATAATTTTGTATCTCCAAAACATTTACCACTTGAGTAATCCTATTTAACAAACTATTTTTAACATGAACAACGTTTTCTGACTCTAAACAATTTCCTGCATTCGACATTATCCTATTCATTCCTGGCTCACTCATCTCAGATGCTTCTTGAACGTCTTAAGCCAATTTTATACTAACTAAGTCTATTAACTGAAAAATGGGCATTGATTGAGACACAAAATTCGGATTTGCAATTCTAATATTTCCATTAAAAAATTGACTTTTAAAATTAAGAGCAAATCTATGGTGACTTCAGCCTACCTGTCAAGAACCATATATTCTCTTGCTGATGTTATATAGTGTAAGAGAAATAAGTCACTGCTAATCTACTTTGGTAATAGAATGGCCTTCAATATGTAAAATAAGACAAATAATAAATTGCACAGAAAAGTGATAAAAGTAGAATCCTTATATACAACTTTCGGGGGATGCAGTGGGAGTTATTTGTCATGACCACAAGATGCTGAAAAATGGTCATGAACAATTTTTGCATTATATCAGTCTTTGGGTGGCCAATTTGGTTAGTGTGGCTGTAAAATAATTTATTAGTCAGCCAAGTTTTGTAGAAATAGGTATTATCTGCACACATGCTTTCTACACAATTGCCCAGGCTTTATTGGCCGTAGCATCCATTATTGCAATGCAACCATGCATGGGCGTGGGGGGAGGGGGTTTTGGTGGATATGCATCTCTCCAGAAGTTGAAATATTCCCCTCCCCCTCAGAAATCAAAATTCCCCCCGCCCCAAAAAAAAATTTTTTTGCTTTTTTAGCAATTTTTTGATGCCATTGGATAGTGCTGGATGAAAAACGTCGAAAATGGTGTTTTTTCGCCATACAACCTCTTTTAAGATCATTTTTTGACCTTTGAAAATTTTTCGACTCGCACGAGAAATTTTTTAACCCCCTCCCCCAGAATTTTGGTGCTGCCCACCTATGAATGCAACCGTTCATACATGTAGGAAGATATTGTATTTTAATGAACCAGAGACATAAAGATTACAATACTGTTTACTAGTCTTAAACAGTACACTGCATACAGTAGACAAAGTCTGAAGAATTTATAAGAGTGCTTATAATGTTTGAGCAAAGTTTGTAAAGTTTGGAACATTTTTCATAAAGTTTGGAACATTTATTGTGAAGTTTGGAACATTTTTTTGTACAGTTTGGAACATTTTTTGTAAAGTTTGGAACATTTTTTGTAAAGTTTGGAACATTTTTTGTAAAGTTTGGAATATTTCTTGTAAAGTTTGGAACATTTTTTTTAATGTTTGGAACATTTTTTACATCGTTGGAAGTTTGTAAAGTTTGGGACATTTTTTGTAAACTTGGAACATTATTTGTGAAGTTTGGAACTTTTTTGTAAAGTTTGGAACATTTCTTGTAATGTTTGGAGCATTTTTGTAAAGTTTGGAGCATTTTTTGTAAAGTTTGAACATTTTTTGTAAAGTTTGGAACATTTGTTGTAAAGTTTTGAACATTTTTTGTAAAGTTTTGAACAAATTTTGTGACATTCAGAACAAAGCTTGTTTAAGTCAAAATAAAGTTATATAAATGTTCAGATATTCGAATTTAGTGACAATAACGGGAATATACTACATCCAAACATCCTTGTTTTGATTGTCTAAGATAATACGGCAAGTTGCAGAGATAAATACAAGGCATATATACTTTGAGGCATATGTACAGAAATTTGTATTTGTGAGGCAGCATTATTCGCATTATTGAGTATGTGTAAGCATGGCAAACAGCTATAGTCTGTTTCATTTACTCGAGAGCTTTTTAGTCAATTCTTTTAAGGGCTACAGTAAGCTAAACAAGACAAATTACTGTACTTAGGCAGATCAGCTCAGTAAGGGCGAGTGGCTGGAATTCTTTCACTTTTAATGCACTAATATGCCCAAATAAATTTGATTTAGGCATTTAATCAGTGCTGGGACTTAGTACAGTAAGTGCGCTAAACAAAAGGCTATTGGTTGGAATCCAACCTGGGTTGCTTTGACTACAAGCAAGAGGTTTTACAAAGATTCAGAACATGAGACATAGTTCATTAGAAAGAACATAAACTTTTCTAGCTATTTACTGAAAAAAATTTTGAAATATAACAGAAACTAACAGAATAATAGCTGAAAACATTAAAAGCTACAGTATGACAGCCTTCTTGGCGGCCATATTGGAAAACTGGAATTCTCTAGTAAATCAGACCAATAGTATATCGTTCGAACGAGGTTATTTTGGGCTTTCTAAAATGTGCTTAAACATTATAAAATATGGAAAATAGCGTGAGTAAAATGCACACCTTATGGGGGCAGCCATATTGGAAAAAAAATTAAATTGGAATTACAGGACGAACTATTCAAAAACACGAAAAACAAAAAGAGGTGAAATTAAGAGCACAAAAATATCTAACTATTTTGCTATTTTTCGAAATATGAAACTTAACTTGTATACTTTAGTGACCAAGCAAAGTTTGAGCACTTTTCGAGCCTAGCATACTGTAGACATAAGCTAGCTATACTTTTTTGGCAAAATAGTTTTATTTCGAAATTGTCTATCTAAAACACTTAATTTCATGAAAATCCGCTCAGTGGTTCTTGAGTTCATCTCAAAAAACCTCACTTCACTGAAATGAGTTATTCAATGGTGAGCTGGTTCATCAGCTTTTACCGACTGTCAAAGTGTAGGCATGTTATAACATGAAACATGGACTAATTTTTGAGCAAGCTGAATGAATTGTGATCATTTATTGTATTTATTCTCATAACAAATACCAGCGGATCAAAAGTTATACTCATAAATGTACTCAAATTCTCAAATTGTGTGAAAATGACGTGACTGAGCTATGCGGGAGTTCGCCGCGTTTCTTAACATCTTAGTCAATTGTGTTCAAAGTGTCGATTCAAGGATAAGATGAATGCACAATTTTTATTAGTAAGTTAATTGATCTGCTAGAAAACAAGAATAAATTATCCCACAAAATGCAATTGAAAAACCCTTCCTTGCTATGTATGTAAATGTAGACGGTTCGATCTGGATCTACAGAATC